>DF239179.1:0-58246 GCA_000507305.1 Breviolum minutum Mf 1.05b.01 | reverse complement strand
TTTAAGGCCTGGGACTCCAAAAAAAATCTGGAGTGCGCAGGTCATAGATTGCTGGAGGCCTTTTTTGCTTCATATTTAAAAAATAATTTTAATTCATATTACATTTGTATTTCAAACATATTATTCATATTATTAATTCTCTTATCCTTATTATTAATATGTTATTATTACAAGTTTTTGACTTTCTTATTCTGGAATCCTTCTCAGAGCTTCACTTCAAAAAAACTCACACAGCACACTGTACCTGTGGCTCTCACAAAAAGAACCACTGGCTGCGGATCAAAAAAAGGCTTTTTTTCAAGCCACCATTCCAAGCTTTTTCATTTCCACCTACATGGCTTTTTTTCAAGCCTCACAAGTCATTGGGATCAACAGTCTTGGGCTTTGAGTCCTTTGAGGCTGACTCCTTGGAAGAGCTTTCAGACTTTTCATCCTCTTCATCCTCCTCATCCAGTGGGCTTGGTTCAGCCTTCTCCTTTTTCTCGAGTTTGAGGCCTTCCTTCTCCTTCTCCTTTTTCTCCTCCAACCATTTTTTCCTCAACCTTTCTGCAGAAGGGCTCCTCCATTTGCTTGAGGCTCCTGGTCCTTCCTTTGGGACCAAAGGAGTCTCAGCCTCTTCAGAGCTGCTCCTTTGGCTTTGTTTCAAGCCCCGCTCCCACAACTCCTGCTGCCTCCTTTGCATCTCCTGGACCTCCTCCAGTTTTTCCATGAACCTTTGGTTCATTTTGGTTTCCTCCTCCAGCTGCCTCTCCTTCTCCCTTGCAGATTCCGTCTTTCCTCTATAAACTCCTTCTCCAACTCCTTCCATCTCTGGCTGCCTTCTTTCAGGGGCTCTGGCCTTGTTTCAGGCCACTGGCCGCTCTTCTCATATTCTTCCTTTTTCTGTTGCACTTCAGGGTCCTTTTTCCTCCTCTCTGTTGTCCAGTGCCTGTGCCTTCGGCCTCTGGATTCTTGCAGGCTTGGGTCAAAGCCTTGGCTTTCCTCTTGCTCCTTAGCTCGTGGTGCCGGGTTTCGTCCAGTGGGTCCACCTGCTGACCCTTCCCTTTTCCTTTCTTTTCTCCTTTTTTGCACTTCCCACTCCTTTGGCTTTCTTTCAAGCCTCCAGTTTCCCACTCCTCTTCCCACGCTGGAAGATGCCACCATGGCTGTTGCCACTCCTGTTCCCAGCCTCCTTGTTCCCACCGTGGCTCCCTTTTCCTTGGTGTCCTTCAGAGCTGCTGCTTTTCTCTGGCTTCCACCCTGGCTGGCTTTGTTTCAAGCCCCGGCCTTTTCCTTCTCCCTTCTCTCATACAACTCTGAGACCTTCTTCTCTTGTCATTCCTCTCCTGCGTTCTACTGGGGCCAAAGTTTTTAGGCCTGTACCGGTAGCTTGTGGAATCTGAGCTCTCTTCATCTCCTCTAGGCATGGCTTTATACAATGCATCAGTGAGCTCTGGAGAAAATCATGTAGAAGAAGCATCAAAAATGATAACGTGAATCAAATTTTCTAATTGCGTTATTTCGTTAAGATGGAGTAGGTTAGATTCAGCATCTGTAACGTTGCAACTCTTTGTGTTGGTTCGTTGCAATGTGCAGCGTCGCACCTCCATCTGCAAATTGAACTCTTCCTGCCGTCTCGTCATGGGTTCGAAGGCCTCTTTCAATTTGGAGACCTTCGGACGCTCTCAGCATCTCTCAGCTCGGAGTACCGGAATTTCTGACTGGATTGGTCCCACTAAAAGCGACTCTGGAAGTCCTCACCTCGCTTTTCGCTTTGGCCCTCACTGCGATTCAGCGTCTCAGCTGTCTTTGCCACAGTCTCCTCCAAACCGTTCACCTGCCAAAGCACATGGTTGGTCCAAAACCAAGAACATCTCCGACAAGAATTAAACTATGCAGGTTCAAAAGTTGGACTTCAAATGATACCAACTGCCAAACTCCACCACAGACCCATTCAAAGACTCTGCTTCAAATCCGCAATCTCTGCCTCTCCAAAGCTCGCCTTTTCCACCTGTGCCCAGAATTCCAACATCCATGTTACCGCTCAATCGAAGCTCGGAGGTGTTGGTTGTCTGTGGGAAAACTATCCTTAAAAGTGGCTGCCTTCTTCTTCAAGTCCTCGTGGAAGTCTTGTAGCTCTCTCACAGTAGCTTCGAAATGTTCCACCTGCACATCCATGTTCATTTCCAGATCTTCTCATTGAGAAAACTATAAGATCTATCTTCAAATCTTCTATGGTCTTTGAACACGGCATTTCGATGGCATCAATGGTTTGGAAGTGTTGTTGCTACTGTAAACGGTCAATATCGATAGAATAGTTCTTCTCCCCCCCAAAAAAACACACAAACAAGTATCATCAGAACATAGCTGCCTGTGTGTGCTTCTCCGCGCTTTCCCCCAAAAGTTTCTCCAAATAGTGCACGCGCACTCCAAGCCTTTGAATAGGACAAATGAAACAAATGGCATTGACATCTTCGTTCTGAGCCCCTCTCATCCCAGATCAAAATTTCTTGTGTACTTAAAAAAAGAATTAGCATATAAATATGATAGAATCATTCCCCTGCATGTAAAAGGACGGTCCAGAATGTAGGTCTGACGGTCAGATAGATTGCTTGAAGTACAGCATCTGCTCAGGCTTTTGCGACATATGACGAGCATGAAGATCTTCGTTCTCCCTGACGGCAGCATTTCAAGATTGTTTGAAAGATAGATCTAGGTAGGCCTGGGACCATCTAGGGATGTTTTGGACTTTGGGCCTCAAAATTGGTTTCCTATTGTCAANGTAGTAGTCAAAGTAGTCAAAGTAGTCGTCGTAGTAGTAGTAGTAGTAGTAGTAGTAGTAGTAGCAGAGTAGTAGTAGTAGAAGAAGTAGTAGTAGTAGTAGTAGCAGCAGCAGCAGCAGCAGGAAGAGGAGGAGGAGGAGGAGGATGAGTAGTACTAGTAGTAGTAGTAGTAGTAGTAGTAGTAATAATAAAAATAATAGTAGTAGTAGACGTAGTCATAGTAGTCGTAGTCGTAGTCTAATATAAAACGGCTCCTCATATATAATGGTCTATGAAATAATCCCCACATAACTTAACTGGGTATTAGAATATTAGAATCCCTTATATACCCTAAACATCCCTAAACAACTCCAACTCACCTTTGGAGCTGCGCCAGGCTTGTTCTTTGCCTCACAAATCAGGGCTATCCAAGCGGGAAACAAAACATTAAGACCCCATTCAAAACGGCCTAGTTTCAACCAGTGATGAGAATATCGAAAGGACTACAATATGACTCCTTGATCACAAAACATTTTTGTGCGACAACTAAAACTGTCAAAAAGCCAGGATGTATATCGTGAGCAAATCAAAATAATACAAACTGTCAACTTGAGCCAAGTGGTAGGTTTGGCCAGTGCTTGCCAAGAAGCCTTTGTTCTCAGCTGCCAGCTTCTGATGCGCCTTACGAAAAGTTGAAGTTCAACGTCAAAAGGAGGTGGGTCTGCAGCACTGGCGTAGAGCATACACCCAAGCCCGAAGTGGTAATTATATAAAACCAGCGCACACTACATCAAACAAGTCCCTCTATTCTTAGCGCTAGTGATTCATGCTTCTGCGACCGCCTTGAAGAGAACAGGCTCAACTTGAAAAGGATGTAGTAGAAAGTCGTTTTAACAGAGTGACACAGGTCTGAACATTTGCTCTAGGATTCTTGCATTGAACAGGGGGCAAAGAGCCAAGAATCGGAGGTCTAAAACATGTTAAGTTAAAACTACCTGTTATACATGTTCAATGTTGTTGTTCGGTTGTTCAACCAATTTCTGCCAATCCCAATAGTGTAGATGTTTGACATATCCCCAAGTGACCGGACGGCTTTCAATGCATCGAGCTCACGTGTGTGTTTACTCGAAGAGTCAAACAGATCCTCCAAACTGCAGCGGTGCTCAAAAAGTTCCAAGATGTTCCAAGTCTGCTCTACAGCACGCTCTAATGTAATACAATTATATATGTAGACCATTGGAGGAGTTCTTNTGACATATCCCCAAGTGACCGGACGGCTTTCAATGCATCGAGCTCACGTGTGTGTTTACTCGAAGAGTCAAACAGATCCTCCAAACTGCAGCGGTGCTCAAAAAGTTCCAAGATGTTCCAAGTCTGCTCTACAGCACGCTCTAATGTAATACAATTATATATGTAGACCATTGGAGGAGTTCTTATCAACCAACCAGTGTGATGGGATGGGATAGAGGTTGATAGAGGTATTCTCCCTTTGGATTGAAGCCTCGGCAGGGCCATCAAAATCTGAGAGGTCTTTTCCAATCAAACCAAGGGTCGTTTGGGTTCCAGGTATATGTATGATGTATGATTGTATGTGTGAATGATGTAAATAATATAGTGGCCAAAATTCACATACACCCTTGAAGATGAACATGGAACCTACAAATCACCCATGATTATGTTCCAGGATAATCTTCAGGTATATGTGTTTTTGGTGTTTATGAAAGGGAAACCTACTCTTGGGAATGCTACCACAAGTTTCAGCAGGAAGCCCCGCCTTGATGCAACTTACCATCAACCGACAAAAACATAATATGTCATAAAGTATATAATTTACAAATATATATATATATACATTCAATGAAATATAAATATGCATGTTTCTTTTTTTAATATGTAAATTTATATGATGCAAAAATGAATCAATAAAGGGCATCAAAAACCGGGCATCAATTTGGAACAACCTACCTCAACCTGCTTGAAGCTTTTAGCCAACCATTGTGGTAGATACCAATTTTATCCGAATCTAAACCTTTGAAAACTAACATGACTGGCTGGAAAATCACCATTTTCAATAGGAAATACATCTTCATTCATGGTGGATTTCCCAGCCAGTCATGTTAGTTTTTGGGGGGTATATGATATATGTTCCCTTTTCATGCGGCGATCTTGTTTGGAGATGTTTGACGGATGTAAAAACTGACCCGTATTCCCTCAAGAGTTGCGTTTTTTAGGCAAAAAAAACTTGGCAGAACCAACCCAATGTTTTGGGTGAATATAAAAAACATATTTGAGTTGCCACCACCTAGACAAAACAAAAAACAAAAACTGGCAATGCCTTGGGCCTTTTTTTGGCATTGTCAAAAAAACGGGACCCTTTCCAAAGGTTAACATGGCGACCTCCAAGGAGTTTTCACAAAGAAGCTCACAAATTTGGTGAACAATTTTGGGTGGCTTTGGAGTTTGGATCGGTGAGTTTGTGATAGTTTGTTCAGAACAAATCAAACGTAGCTTGTTTGAAACAGTTTGCTTGTAATAGGTTGCCTTTGTTAGTAATGGTTTGTTTGAAACAAATTGAACATGGTTTATTTGTAAAAGCTTGTTTGTGACGGTTTGTCTGTAACAGTTTGTTTGTAATAACTTGTTTGCTAAACAATTTGGTCGAAACAAATTCAAAAATGCCTCATCATGTCTCCACGCAATCACTTCATTTCTTCGGCCTAAATAAATGTCAAACACTTCCGGTGATCCTTGAACAACCCGCCTAAACAAACACATAGTGGTCAATATAGTCAGTTTCTTCCCCCAAAACAGGGTGAAAATAAATGAACAACTGGTTGGTGCTCAACCCCCACCTTGTTGCCATCCTTTGCTCGTCATTTAGTAGAGAAACTGGTCATATCTGCTCATCCCAAAAAAACTCATGAATGTTCATCATAAATCAGCGTAGCCCCAGGGATAAGTCGGTACTGATGGAATCTGGGAATCACCTGTTTCTTGGAACAACTCCAAGGTGCCCTGACATGAAACGGCTGGATACCCAAAATTACCAGATTTGTTCAAGGGGAACTACGGTGAAGACAAAAAATGTCAACTCAACATCTACTACCCTGTGATTTGGAAGATTCTGAGGGCTCTTTAGCTCCTCATTTAGTAGGAAGATACATCACTGGTTGGTGGTTTCAACCCATCTGAAAAACATCAGTCAAATTGGGTTATTCCCCAAGTAGGGATGAAAATAAAAAATGTTTGAAACCACCACCCAGCAACTGGACCCTTCTAAGCCTATCTCAAATCCCCAGACGACTCAGCGGTATAACCTCCTGTATACACTCTCCTGTATCACCCCTTGCTCCAAACCACCCTCCCCGGCAATATCACAGCCTAGTCTTATGAACTACCACCTTAGATACGCTCTGGGTCCCGATCGGCCAATGCGCCCAGATTTTTCAAGGCCTCCCCAAGGAGAAGGGAGGCCAAGGGCCGTCAAAACCAGTGGTTGATGGTTTCGAACAGCTCGGTTTCAAAAAGATGGGAGAAATCTAAGGGTACCCGGAACCCCACCCCGAATGCCAACACCCCCACCCAGGAAACAAGGCCTTAATTCACGGATTGTTATCCACCATCATCCCCTAAATAATGCCTTATGAAGACCTTATTTCCTTCGGTGGTTGCATTGGGGGCAGGGGGTACCCTTAGATTTCCATGATAAGATAGGCGGGGTTTGATAACATATTTCATCCCTGAACCTGAATACCATCCCTGAAACTAACATAGCCCCTGAACATGGGATATCCCAAAAGGAACCTAATGTCAGTTTCAGGGAGTGTATCTGTTGTATATACTGCCAATGATGAAGAGTGCTTATGTGCACAGTACATTTTTTTTATTACACCAAAATCAACAAAACATCTTCTGAACAAAAAGGATCTATGGACTGTCACCGCGCTGCATTTTTGAAGGCTCGTCAAACCACGTTCCTGAATTACCTGGATGTGAAGTTATCGAGGCCAGGTGGAGCACAATCCCATGCCATCCATGATGTATGGCACAGCCAGCCACCAATGCCACCGATGCCACGCCACCAACAAGGATTCTTACAGTTTTAGCCTCCGGGATCCCGATTTATCGACCTTCAATGTTGTTGCTTTTAATGGTAGATAAGTGTAAGTAAAAGTAAATACACCATGGCCTTTTAATGGTATGGGAATATTTCAGCAGCCTTTGAAAGTTTGAAAGTATGTAGTCCATGCTTCGGTCGGAAGTTTGTGGATTCTGTGGGAATCCCATGGAAATTACCAAGATAATATTGTATCAACCAACCTTTGAACATGAGCAGTCAAACATATCAACAACAATCACCCAACATAAGCTCCCTTTTCTGCTTTTTGTGACGACTCTAATATTTTTCAAAACCAAAAAAGGGGTTGTAAATTGTATATACCTTGGAAGTCAAGCCGACTATTAAAATTAATGATCACCAAGTTTGGATGTTTCAAATTCGCAACTTTGGAAAAATAGAGTCTTTGGGGAAAACATGTCTGAAACATCATATCAATCCCCCTGAACCATTTCAAAGAGAAAACTAATCTTCCAACCCTATCAATGGTCGACTGCTTGGAGGATCACCCCACTTAGTATAGTTAGTAACCCAGGCTTACAAGCCATAAAAAGGCCATTTGGATTCCACAACCATATCCTTAGGGGACAAAAACTAACCATAAAACCACTTACGTCCGATGATCCTCAAAGTTATTGAGGATGATCCTCAATTTATTGAGAATCTCAATTTCTATACCCCATAAAAATCCATGTTATGGTAATATTAAACTACATTTGGTTGTTGTTTTTTAATGGTAAATGTATAGGTAAATATTACCAACTGACCAACCTTCCAGCAGATTCGGATCCCAAAGGCCTGGTTCGGGGAAGGAGTCGATGGACTTGAAAGCACCTAAAAAAACACACAGGCGCCGCACGGGTTGGGCCACTGCTTGGATGTCCCGGACTGGTTGGGTTTGTTAGGATGAAAGGTGATCGGATCAGTGGGTTAGTTATATAACCTACTTATAAATGGGAGATTTTTGGGGTGAAAATAACCCACATGATCCTAACCTTTTCTTCACTTCCAACGGGACATCCAAGTGGGTTTCAGTCTACCTTTGACGTGGCGGACTTCATTGCTTGCTGCTGTGGATTGTTTACCCGAATCTTTTGGAACGTAGTTCTTTCAAAGGATGCTACCCAATGGCTACGTAACCCATAGCATCCATGTACATGGTATATTTACCTACAGTTGGTTGATTTTTATGGTAAATGTAGGCAAGTATACCATACATGGATCCTATGGGGAATTACTACAAGTTTGCTACCGCTACTCTAGCCGCAGCCCCTCTTTCGCAGCTGGCTTCTTCCCCCACAAACAAACAAATGGTATGTACAAGCATATTCCACCCACCAAACCAATCATCACCATGAACAAAAATACCTTACACCCATCCAAAAACTACTGGCTGGTTCAGCTATAACAGGGGTCATTATAATTGATTATATGCCCAACCCATCCCAACCCAAACAATGCACTTCTATTTTGGAGAATTCCCTCAAAATTAACATATCTTATGTATACATAAATTTACATTGTTATCCCTCCAAGATTGGTAATTTAATGACCCCTGTAAAGAATATCTTGAGACTTGTTGTTAGCATCACCATTCACACTATCACATGGACCCCTGGAAGAGAATTTTTCTTCAAAACATGACAGTGGCTCCACTGGCATGTTGCTCTGCGGTCGAAGTGTTGGAGCCTTGACATGGTGTTTTTCGTGTCGGGTGAAAGTGTGAAATGGTTGCATCCCTTAAAAAACATACGCAACCCTGAGGTGACAATGGACATGGTGTGTGATGGTTTATTTGTTTGTATTTGTTTGTTTGTTTGTTTGTTTGTTGGTTGGTTGGTTAGTTCGATTGATTGCTTGTTTTCTTGTTCGAAGAAAAAAGGAGTAAACAACATCACAAACAATGGAGAAATTGGAAAATTAATGATCTTTCTTCACTTTGCCCTCGTTCACAGAGCAATTTGTTATATAGTTTTAGTTCAACGTTGCACGGGTGAGATTGTTGTCCTGCCGCACCTGGATTCTTTCTTGTTTAAGTGGGTCCTAAATGCCCAAAAAGGTGTTCAGTCTGAATGCGATTAATGTGAGTATCATCGACATTTTGAATTGAACCTGGGTAGGTTCACTTCACGTCTTTTTTGTAACAAGCAAAAAAACAACCCAAAACATCTTTGTTTTGATATTTTGATGCTCAACGGTTTTGTTAAACTAAGACATCGATGGAAACATCAACAACTTCCCCAAGCGAGTCAAGGTGGTCAGCTGTGGAACTATATTTACATGTCGTCGAGTCGACAAGGAAACGGTCCATTGCATAACGACCAAAAAGGGCGATTAAAAGTAGCAGCTGTTGAAAGAATGTTTGTTTTTTGAAACAATATAGTATGTTTAACTATCAAAGGTAGGTATATTCATGAAATGAACAACACGGAGTACTGTGTCGAAGATGTCGTAAAATATGTTACTGTTAAAAAAACTCAAAACTACATACTTTGACTAATTACTTATTACTGAGATCAAAGAAGGAAGTGTGTCAAAAAGCTATTCTGGTGGTTTCATGCGTTTTCATGTTTGAAACGGTAACCGTATTGAAACTGAAAGTCACTTGTATTTAGAAGAAAACTAGCCAAACTATACCAAACTGTCACGTATTAATCATATAATACAGATTCTTGGAACGACTACATAGTGGCAGTTCTTCCTCAGTTCTCTTCACACTTCACCAACGTTTAATTTTCGATTTTACATCAACAACTCCTCTTTGTTGAAGAACATGTTTTTGCCAATCCTTGATGTTCTCAACCACTTGCACTTGCAAAATCTTTGATGTTCTCAATCTTATGGGTAGTTTTGCAAAAAAAACAGCGCTATGTCCCAGGGGTATACTACCCTAAGAATCACGGGATGTCCAAACTAGTGTTTTGGAGTCCCAAAAGAAGCTTGCTATACAGATCCAAACTCCTCTATAGGAGGGTCCAATGATTCTTAGGGTAGTGAAACATGTTTCAAACCACCGACCCTTTTCTAGTTGGTGTTTTCAACCCCCTTGAAAAATATTAGTCAAATTGGATGATTTCTGAAATTTTTTGGGGTGAAAATAAAAATGCAGTATTTGCAACCACCACCCAGTTTTGTTTCACGCCTGCGCAGCAGAATTCAAGCTCTTGATCACCTCACACAGAAAACAGCATCGTGACCATAAGGGGCGTAACCTAAAAAAAGTCAGCCTACAGAGTGAAAGGGGAGGACACCTTCTGAAATGGTACCTTACCCTGAAAGACAAACATGGCAAAAGGCAGGTTTCCACCATTTGAGTCAATGTATTTCCGAGTGAACATGGAGATGTTCCAGCCAGCTATGTTGGTTTTTGGGAGTGTACCGTCCTTGAAACTAACAGCAAAAGCACCTGAAAATCAATGGCTGAACTGCTGAACTTGGCTGAACGATGAAATTTCTTTTTTGGATGGCCTATTTTCAGGGGCGAACTGTTAGTTTCAGGGAGGGTAATGTTGTTTTTTCACACGACTTCAAGGGGGACTCAGAAAGTAAGCAGTAAATAAACGTAAACGACACAGCTTGTCGAAAACATGACACCAGGTTGCTGGGCAATGAAAATCATCTTGCTGTGTCTGTAGAAAAAAACATGCTGAACACATATTACCATTGCAGCTAACGAAGTGCCTTGGGATGTTTGGGGATTCATGGGCAGGCATATATTGAAAGACATGTCAGATCAGCCTGGGGCGTCAAGTTTGGACAGGTGCACATGTTACCCCATACCATCCGTGGGTCTGATATATTTAGCTACATTTATCATATATTTGACCATTAAGAACAAGCAAAAGTAGGTAAATATACCGTTCGTCCCATGGATCCTATGGGTTAAAAGTAGTCCCCAACATTTAAAAATAAATGGATGTACCTTGCTGGACCCTTCTTCAAACACATTGCAAAACAACCTCAAGCATTCACTGCTAGGTGGTGGTTGAACCACCCATCTGAAAATATGCTCGTGACATTGTCTCATTTTCCCAATTTTCGGTGAAAAAAATAAACAATATTTGAAACCACCACCTAGATTATATATGTAGAACCCATTTCCCGAAAAAAAGGATTCTTTTCATATATGTGCTCCACCATCCTCCGTCAAAAAAAATTCATTCAACCAACACGGCGGCGGGTACTTGCCACCCCTTCCCCCCCCGAACGCCTTGCTAGTTGCCAAGAAAGCATCTTTGCAGTCTCCGGACAACTCTTCTTGATACTTCTGCAAGCAGTCCAAGATACCGACCTCAACATGCAAGAACGGGGATAGGCCGGTGATGAATATATACCCCTCCCCGGATCCCAGCGTGGGCCCCCATAATGGGAAATCAATATATAAAAGGAAAAAAAACCTATTTTTTGTGGGTATTTATGGGTTGTAATCAAATCCCCAAGAATTCCTACCTTGAACCAAACAGAAAGTTCAACCTGCTGTGGGTGTTGACACCCAGCCAGTTGAATCATCCAATTTGAACAGATATATCTTCCAAGTCAACATAGGGATCATCTCTCCAGGTTAGAAATATTAAAAAACAGGTGTCAAATCACTACCTAGCCTACATATTTTTTGCTGTATATACATATATTATTACTGTAAACTGTTCCCTGTTCCCTTTTTATCAGGTATTGTTTGTAGATTCATTATTGTTGTTGTGTTAACAACCCCAGTGGGCTGTTTCGTATGGTGTTTCAAGGTTTTTTTCCCTGCTTTATCATTAGACTGCTACCTTGAATTTCAAATATTTTGTATGGTTCCTATGAGGTCTCACAATGATTGGTCATATATCTAGTTGTTGGTTTCGACCCATTTGAAATATATTAGTCAACTTGGTATATTGACACACATGGATGGTTGATTGATATGGGCTCCAAAACTAACAGTTTGCCCATGAAAATAGGCCATCCCAAAAGGGAACTAGTATTCCAACCATCCATTTTCAGGTGCTACTGTTGATGATTCAGAAATCCCAAGGCCAACCACCTGAGATGCATCAAAGCCTCTAAAAAATGGGATTTCAACTACCCACCAACAAACGTTAGAAACTCGGGAGGGTTTCCATGATAGTTGAACCACCTCACGAAAAAAAATGAAAACTAAAATTGGAGGTCAAAGGAAATTCCAACGGATCCCGGAGAGAACAGATGGCGAGGTACCCCAAAATATGTCTCGGGATTTCCTTCATAAACAGGTAGGTTCTTCGGGTCTGGGGTTTCCAGGAGGGTACTAGGTGTACAATGATTATGGTCCCCATAAGGTATTTGAACCGATAGTTGAACCAAAATAAAGGGATCATACAAATTATACAGGTTAGGAAATAAGGAATCCTGAAACATGGATTGTTAATTATATTCCTCGCATCACTGGATCGAAATAAAAACACCTGTAGTACATCAACTAGTTGGTAGTTTCAACTCATTTGAAAAATATTGTCAAAATGGATCATCTCCCCATGTAGGGGTGAAAATAAAACATCTTTCAAACCATCACCCAGTTAATGTATACTATCCAAAAAACCCATAAACCAAAAACACCCGGAACTTCAAGTAAAAGGGTGCCAATGGTGCCAATTGGTTCCCATCCCTTAGTTTTTTTTTTGGACGGCACCCCTTGTGGAAGGTGCTGGCATACCCTCCAACATGTTCACATCGAGGCCCCAAACATGCAACACATCGCAGTGTTTGTCAATAGCAGCACTGCAAACAAAGGGAACCTGTGGACGGCCGTGGGTCACGGGACGTTTAAAGCCCTTGCGTAGATAGGAAAGTGGAGGTGATTTCACCCCAGTTGAAGGATTTACCAGAAGTAGTGCCTAAACTCACATTTTCTTTGTCGATTGTTTGTCGTCCGACATTTCGATACTTTCTGCAAAACAACGAATTGCAATCTTTACGCCTGAAGGCGGGCATGAGGGGCACACTACACTGAACTATGTGTTTTCTACGATATTTGTGGGAAAGTCTGACAATAAAACGTTTTAGAAACACATGTCTCACGACTTGAAAAACATGGCATGTGATAAGAAGCAATCCTCTATTCGATGAATTAACCACAGCTGTCCTCAAAAATATTGATACCCAAAACACTCAAACATGACCGGTACCCTCTGGTAAACTAACATAGCAATTAAACATCCCCCATTTTCAATAGGATACATCGGATATATCTACATCTTCAATCCGGGTCCATTTTCCAGCCAGCTATGTTTGACTACCGGAGCGTATGTTTAGCTACATTTACCCACTAAGCTTCGAAGGTTAAAACAACACAATACATTGGAGTATCTAGGATTCATAAATGTATATCACCCAAACAACCAAGCTTTTCTCACTGCTCAACTCATACTCATTGAAGAAACCAGCCATTGATCAAATGTGAAAAGACATATCCATGACAAGAGATCTATATTTTTGCACTGCTGTCAGACACCGCCGTCGCATCAGCCAGATTTAAGAGGATTTCAAAAAACATGGAACAAGAACATCCTGGATCATGCTGGAACCCTTCCACGCTGCTTCCCCCAACAAAAACATGTTCGACCTCTATGCTTTCAGATGCTTCTCCCAATTGGATTGAAATAAACATTGTTCGCTGCCTATTTTGGGGAAAAGAAAACTCATCCCCAACCATCACCAAACATTGTTCCACAAACTATATAATAGGATTTGGGTGACTTGGGGGCATGGATGATGGTGTCTTGGACATGGATGATTGCAGGTAATTCTCAGATCTTTCCAACCCTTTTGACTGCTTGAGTCTCCCAACTGATTTTCCAAGATCACGACGGCAATTATCGGAGATGTCGTCGCCTAAAGAAATTGGAAATGTATCAATATGAACAGGGAAGTAACAGGGTTTAGAGGGGTTACAGCCAATTTACAACTGATGATGGCGGTACAAAACACATCACCAGTTGAGGTGGTGTAATGTGTTGACTTTAATGAGGGTGGCTAACAGGTTGTAGTTGATATGATTCCACTTTTTATAGTCTATGCTACCATTTTTTTGCGAATGGCAGCGCGGCATTTTAGGCATTCTTGCTGGTGGAAAGCGATTCCTATGGACTCTCTGGCCATGGTGTGAAACCACCCTGACAGCATTGTGAGGGTGCTGCCGCAATCTACCGACACAGGTGGTATAATCCCTAACAGAACGGTGGTAGGTATCTGATACAAACTACATAAATACAGTACCACACTTTTGTCTGTAGGCATTGACAACAAGACCTTTTGGAAATCACTTGTTGCTAAGTGAAACTGGGGTGCAAAACTGCAGGAAAGGTGCCAGGTGTTTCTTTGTATCATTTGTTGTTGGAATCTTCCTACATTTTCTTGCATGTTCAGCCTAGTTGACAAAAAAAGGCCGACCCCTCCGTTCAACTAACATCATAGCTGCCTGGAAATCAGAGTTTTCCAAGGGGGAACTATGCAAAATCAGACATCTAGAAACAATGGATGCCCAAATGTTAGATAACCAAAGGATTGGTAATTTGGTAGATTTTTTCGGGATACACTCGTGTGGGGCTATACTGCTCAAAAAATCGTGAACAATGATTTGTCTGGCCAAATTATCATATTTCACCAACCTAGATTTCCCTGAAATAATGGAATTTCCCTTCCTCAGCTACCTTTTGGGGTAAGGTCGTGTGAGGTCGTTATAATGTGACCAGATAAGTAGGACACACTACCTTGAAGGGTTGGCCGATTCTTCCATCAACACTACCCACCGGGCCCTCCCTTTTAGTCACACCAGCATAAGCTCCCCGACGATGCTGGCCGAGGCAATGTACTTGCGAACGAGCCTGGGAAAGCTATTTGCAAACGGGCGGTGCCATGTTAGCATGTTGTATGGGTAAAAATGCTTTCAACATCAACGGAACATCTTAGTCAACGGAAAATAACAAATGATAGCCATGATGATGAGAATAAGGTAGTCATAATGATGGAAAAAACATACACCCCCAAAGTAGCGGCTATAACCATGATGATAAGAAATCACAATGAACAATCATCAAAATAGCCAACTGCATATACCACCCCCAAACTGTTTCAATTTATTTTAGGCCACCTTTGCTCGATGCAGAAACAAACCAAAAAAAACGAGACAACGAAAACTGGGAGTGCATTCAGCGGCCACAATGGTTTCAATATAAAAGAAGAAACATTTACACGCCCAGAAAATAAAAACATGGAACCTGAAAAATGAATGATGGTTGGAAGACTATTCTGCTTTTGAACTGGCTCCTTTATAAAGGAATATGTTAATTTTCGGGGGAGTGTGTGTATAGGTGAGCTTCTAAACAAAACGGATCCGTTGTAAACAAGGTCGTCTTTTCGCTAAACATTGACCATCTATGAATATGAACCATTTATGAATTTTGAACCTTTTGGGGGTCCTTACTCTTGAGACATACAGTGAAATAGCTCAGATCACAAGTATACCATCATCCCATCACAAGAATTGTACACACCCTGTGACTACCATCAAAGAACACAACTTTGCTGAAGTAGCAAATAGGGATCAAAAACACACAATTTGGATGTAACATGATGTAGCCAGGGTCAAAAAAGATCTTTCTCAAATTAAAACCTCCGATCTTTTCCTTTGAGGTCGAGGCCGTGGAACAATGTGCTACAGCATCCTGACGTGTTGGGGGCGAGGCGGTAATTCTGTTGGTTGGATGAGGTGCAATGGGATGGCAGCTTTTGGTGACCCAAATTTACACCCTGGAAGATTAACATGGAACCTACAAATCACCCATTTAGAAAGGAAAATGATCTTCCAAACCTCCATGATTATGTTCCATGTTAATCTTCCGGGGTGTACCACAATCTGAAATCTGCTTGTCCTGAGGGATCCTAGCTCACCTTCTGAGAATGGTAATGGAACCTAAAGATTACGCTGAGTAGGTAATTTAACACCCCAATCATTATCTGAGAATATGTCGATTGATGCCTAGGGTGTTGAATGGTTTGAAACAAAAAACAACTATATTCCCAAATGGCGCCATGCTAAACAGTACCAAAGCATAAGTAGAACTTAATCCCTACTCAGATGATCAGTCCCTGTTGTTCCCCTTCCAAATGGCCGAACTTCATGGCTTATAAATGGGGGTGATCCTAACCACCTACTAACTGGGATGATCCTCCAAGTACCTGGCAATTCTACGAACGCGACCTTTTTGGGATGGTGAAAACGTGACCCTTTCAAATGTTAGACCTCCAAGTAGAGAAAAAAAGGTTACGGCTTGAATCACCATCAGCAAAAACCCGGTTGTTTTGGCCTTTCCTCCCCTTTGTTAGGCTCATCCTCACAACTTAATACCGCTCTGCGGCTCCGAGTTGGGAGGAGGCCAAGGGCCAAAGGGAATCTAAGGGGGCCCCCTTAGGGATGATTTGTTTGGGAAGATGGTGGGCTACATAACCCTTAATTTTCTGATGAATTGGGACAGGTGTGTTTGGGATGGTTTCACACCTTTTTGATGCAGCTGGATGCATTTGATTTGATTTTAGTTTCATGACTTTTTGAATCCTGCTATGGGCGATTCATTTTTTATTGCAGCGGTTTGGTTTTGGCTGATTGTTTTTTTTTCTGTTGGGTGATTGGTCCTCTCAGCACCGTTACCGTTGCAGCATTCGGACGAGGCCTTTTGACAAGAATCAGGTGCTGCACTGGCATGCAGCGTCTTATGCAAGGTAGGAGCGACCACTTCCTGTCGGTTCAAAAGACAACCGGAGAAAAGTGGTGTCGCCGTCCGGGCTTCTGGTGTGTTTCTTCGAAGTTAAGGAATATATTCATGATCAAAATGAGTTGTGCTTGTTCCAATGAATTTGGGAAAAGGAAAAAAACATTTCACTGCTCACCGTGCTCTCTCCATGTCTGGATTGCTGCAATGCTTCTTGGCAATATTTGTTACATACTTTACACTGTAACTTGTTTTCATCCAAAATCCGGTGGATGAAACTAGAACTCCAAAAACAAACTCCAAAAGATCATCACAACATAGAGACACAATTTTTCATAAGAATCAAGAAAACAACCGCATGAAAGAAAACTTAAAAAACATGATGATTTTCATGATTCATGTTGCTACCAACAAAACGCAACCATCTTCCCATCACCACCATCCCGGACCATCCCCCAAAAAACTCCTGCACCATGTTGCTCATCGAGCTCCTTAGCGACACTCAAACGTCTTGGGTCTGATATGGTTGAGTCATAGTCATGGTTCCATTCCCACAGGATCGATGGGACTGGTATATTTACCTACATTTACCATGAAAATCAGCCAAATGTAGGTAAATATACCATACATGGATCCTATAGGATTGAAACTGACAAGAGTTTGGGTCTTTGCAAAGTCCGCCAACCAAAGGCAAATAACAAAAACATCAACTTGGGATCCAACCCCTCCCAGCACCAGTGGCAAGGTGTTAGAGGTATCCTAAATATTCACTGCTTAAAAAATGGAATTTAGCATATAGATACCAAACATGGCCATATTTAAAAGGAGCCAACTTTTCCAAACCATCATTTTGGGTATCCAGCCGTTAGTTTTCGGGGGTGTAATTCTGGATGTTGACTGTTACACTGGGAGGGGAAGCATCCCAATGTTGAAGGGATTCGTTTTTGTTGACTCCTTTCCCTCTTGAATCTGCCTCACCTGTTTGAAGAAGGATTTCCAACAAAGGGTTTCTTTGGTACCTAAAATTTGCGTTGTGATTTAAACTATTCTAGGCCTGTCCCCAAGTCATTGTCATTTTCTACTTGAAAGATTCTTGGACTTCAAATGTAAGTGCATAATTGGGTCAATTGGGTGCAAAAATTGTATCCCATTGGCTTATCAACCCAACTCGGGATCGTCGAACTATTTCCAGTACTTCCCGGCACCAAGAGAAAACCTTTGCTATACTTTTGTTGGCTACTAGAAGTCTCTTAACACATGGATTCCGAGTTAACTGCTTGAGGGGGATCTCTCAGGTATAATTTGTTTCCAAAGATGTTGACATGTCCATACATAGAATTGAAAGAAAAATACATAAGTAAATCATGTGGACCGCCAACTATGCTCCAGGTATCCCCATTTGGCATAGATCTATGGTAAATGTAGGGAAATATACCATACAGGGATGGTATAGGATATGGGAAATGCAATCAGCCATTCCCTTGTGCTCAAATCCCTTCTGCTTACATAAATGGTTTTGAGTTGTGGGTTAAACGTGTACGTAAACACCTTCCAGATTTCCAGGGTATTTGGAGCACTAGGGATTATAAGGATCCCATCATGAACCAACCTAGATTTCGCTGAAATAAGGGGATTTCCCTTAATGAACCATTTGGGGTGACCTTGGCGGGTTGGTCGCTATAGATACACCCCTGAAATTTAACATAGCCCCTAAAAATAGGCAATCTCAAAAAGAAACTCATCTTCCAAACATCATTTTTCAGGGGCGAGCTGTTCAATTTCGGGGGGTGTATATTGGAATGTCAGCCAAGAATTTTGCAAACCTCTCATCTGAGACCCACACAACATATCCATGACAAGAGGATCAGGTTCCCGAATTGGCTGCGCTTGACCTAAAGGCGGAGCTTGACCAGCTCCACCAGAATATAACCCATTACGGATCCATGGGACTGATATATCTATCGGTATACCTACATTTGCCTTATATTTATGGTAAATATATATATTTATGGTAAATGTGGGCAAATATACAATGCATGGATCCTATGGGTAACTTTTGTATATACACATATTTACATATGACATATACAACAACCCATCCTTGTAGACTGGAGGTCTTCGGCTGAAAGAAACAAATCTTTAATTGTCGGTTGAGCCACCCAACTGAACAACATAAACTCAACATATCCAATATATCCAATGCATAGTTTCTGTCAATTTTCAGAAAAAAACTTGAAGAAAAAAACAGTTGAAACCACAACCTGGCCGGATTTCAGCCATCAATAGTATCTAAAAGCCTCACAAACACTCAGAACCTCCGAAAAATGAACGATTTACAGGATGCCTGGGTCATGCTGATTGGGAGTCCCCACAAAGCCACTCTGAAGAAAAGTGTCCTATAACTTATAACCATCACCAAACGACTACCCGGTTGGCGCGAACCACCCCCACCTCGTTGCGCTCATTTGCTCATCAATGATCAGCACAACCCGACTACACAAATGGTTCTTGTTACCATTACTTTCCATTATACTGGTTACCTTATAATGGTTTGCTATAGTCACTAAATACCTGGGTAGTATAACAGTATAACCCCCTAGAAACCCTAAACAACAAGGGTTGTTTCATTGCTCAAATGGCTCTTGTTGCCACAAACATATACAAGATCAGAACTTGATTTGATTCCTACCATGGCTGCCTCGCCTACACCCCCTTGTTTGTCGCAAACCTTTTTACAACTTGCGGGAAGATATCCTCCTGAACCCCTGTCGGACGTTCTTTGCGCCGCTTCAGTTCGCCAAAACTTGTCATGTACCTTTGCCAAGAATGTAGCATTGAGCTTCTGAATTTTCCGATCATAGCTCAACAAACCATTCACCTCACACTCGACATCACTCGTTTGTGTATACACAGCAGCTGCAATGCCACAAGACATCCAATCTGCTAAAATTTCCAGTGACTTTGAATATTTTGCTTCAAGCTCAGAAGCATCCTCAAGGCTGAAGGAATTTGAGATTGACACATCGATTGGCCCTGGGCGCTGAATAATATCCCCCGTAGGATCCATAGGACGAACGGTATATTTACCTACATGAACGGTTTACTTTCACGGTAAATGTAGGTCAATATACCATACATGGATCTTATGCGTATTTAGAAAGAAACAACACAAATATTAGATAGCATCAAATAATTGAGAGTTGTGCATGGCGTGTCGTCCCTATGTATTCATTTTCTTCATGCCCAAAAATACTGGCCTACCTCTTGGATGCTTTTCCATCTACGGTGTCTCTAAGGTACCTTTTGAATGGTGCACTTTGGAAGTGCCGTTTTGTCTAGCATTTCCACAATGTGAAACAGAAACTTGCTCAAAATCATTCAAAATCAACATTTTTTGTGGGATCAGTGCATTTTTGGCATGGGGTTCCTTATACACCTTCACTTGCCACTGTCGCTGGGAAGGGGGTGCTTCCGAATGTAAACATCGAACAACCCAAAACATTCGCAGCTCCTTCAAAACATCATAGCCCCAATTCTTCCGTGATGTTTGCCACAAATGCTCCTCCGGAAGTACCAAACCATGACCACCAAATTCACCGATCACCTTGATGAAGTTCTCAAATCGTACATCGCCAAGTGGAAAATCAGCTTCTGGATAGTTGTGATGATCAACAATATCTCCAACTTCAAAAAAGTTTCCACCACTTGCGATATTTACCAACCTTGGATGGTTTAGTGGTGAACATATTCCCCAAACGGTGGTTTAATGATGATTTACCATCCTGAAAAGAAGCAAACAATCACCCTAAACTTAAACAAATCCGAGCAACCTTGAAGGATCATAGCTTCTAAGCCACTCACCAATTTCCAATGTATCATGCTGTCCCCAAGCTTCATTGAAAGGGATCCAAACCATCACTGAAGGATGATTATGAAGGCAATCTACCATCTCTCGCAACTCTTTACGAAATTGTTGCTTCGCCCACAATGGCCATTCCTTGGATTTTCTTGGACAACAAAATGTTTGGAAATGTGTTCAAAACATAGTCTTCCAAATTGTGTTTTTTGATGGTGATTTATCATGGTACAACCCAGATGCTCCATGTCTTGGAATATCAAAAATACATTTACCCTATACATTTATGGCAAATGTAGGTAAATCTCCCCATACATGGAGCATATGGTACAATCCGATCCGTAAAAAAAAACTTCCCCCCAAAAAAAACAACAACAAAACTCCCAGCTTCTGCATCTCTACCGGCCGTTTCCTCCAAGCGAGTCCATGGTGGAACCTTGAAACAATCACCTTCTTTCTCAGTACCAGAAGGTTGATCTTGCCATATCATCATACCAAGCACATCACAATGGTAATAGTACCTCCCAGAAAAAAACACAAAAGCAACCGTTCTTTTTTTAAGGTTTATATCTGGGTTAGATTCTTAGTCAATAATTTCCTCCCATGGCCCATGTTTCCTTCATTTTTAGGGGTTTAACCCATATTTTTGGGGTTGAAAATTTGAAGACCTTCTTTTTTCTATTTTGGGGTCCAAGGGTCATGATTTGTTCCTTTTGAAAAAAGGTACTTTTCAGGAGCGAACTGTTAAACTGCAGGGGGGGATAGTTATAACCCATATTTTGGAGGGGCATCAAAAAACTCGTCATTTTTCATGGGTGTTTTGAAGGTCCAAAGGTCTCATGCCGAAAAGGAAGGCCTCATCTGAACCAACCATTGATTTTCAGGGGCGAACTGGCGGTTATTAGTTACACATCCCATTCTTGTACATATCCCGGTTACCCCCCCGACCTTCTTGGTTCCATCTTCACATGCTTTCGAATCATATTGAATCCCGATTGCTTCAAGAACTCGATATCAAAACGGATGGCTTGGTCTGTAGGTGCTGTCAAAAGACCATCGGGCCACCAGCCCTGATCTAAAGGTCCCAAATGGAAACAACTTTCACCATTCAACGTGATACGCCAGTGCCCTTCAGCACCTTGATGTTTACCAACGGTTCGTAAACCAAAATAACTCTCCACCTCATCAATCACAAGATCTGAATCCATCAACTCCAAATGTAAATCATACAAGAAGGGCGTTTCGGGACACCAGACCTTGGCGTTAGGAACATGTAACTTCAAGGTTTCCTTGGCAGTTCCCAAGACCTGCGTAACAACCATCTCCTTCTCCAGCACCGTCGCTCGCACTGTGAGGTTCTCCTGATCGCCACCATGACCGCCAAGGATCAGCTGAAGTTCGACATGATCCAAGGAGGTTTCAAGGCGAAGATCGGAGATGTAGCCATCTTTCGGAACCTCTAGGCTTCCGGGCGGTGCTTTTTGTTTGATGGTTGGTGACATCCATTTTGCTTGCCCAGACTTTTTTGGGATTTTTTGGGAACAAAATCACAAGAGTTAGAGCTATAAACTATAAGCATAAAAAATACACAAGGGTGTGGCAACTCTGTTGTTTTGGAAAGATCTTATAGTTGAGAAAAGGAAAAGAAAAAACATGATACTGTTGATGGAAGAAATCCTGCAGCACCTGGGATGTATCAAACGCTGGAAATAATGGGAGAAGCTACCTATCAACTGGTGCAGGGTTTCTTTCATCAGCAGTATGTTTTGGTTGCGTTTTTTGAATGATGGTATTTGCCGAAGACTTGCTTTTTGATTTCAAACTGATGCCTTCTCAGTGGCTGTTGCTACCGCAGAACAACAAACAAATATTGCGGGAAGCTGATGTTTAAAAACATCTGGGCATAAGATATAACATTTTCCCAAACCTGAATTCAGGAAATTTGAGCAAGGTAATAAACCCTCCTACTTTCAATTGTACTGGTTGGTTAATAGGGATCCTGATAATGGCTTATTATAATCCCCACACAACTGGGCAGTATGATGATCCCCTATATACACTAAGCAACCAGGGTTTGTTCTTATTGCTCTTGAAATTACGTAAGGACATGGTTTAGTGTAGTACCCATACCATCGATCTGGGCACACTTACCATAGCACACCTGAATTGAGGTCATTTTGTGGGACAAAAAAACCTTATACAAACACACAACCTAGGGTTCTTTCACTACCCTATCTGATATTATCTGGCTAATTGACCCGAAGGGTAGCATTCAAAATCACTTGTCTTGAGGCATTTTGGTTTTAAATCTAAGGGTTAATTACCCAGATTCAATGTGTTTTGGGCAATTTTGATTCTAAATCCTGACCCTACATTCTACATGTTTCAGGCCATTTTGGGTTCCGGATTTCCCTTATTTTTTTCACTACCTTTAGTCGCTATCAAAAAAACGCCTAGATTCCGTTGAGGATTTCCCCAGTTTTAACGCTGGAATGCCAAGCCACAGATTCAAGCCACACGGATTGCCAGATGCCCGAAACCCTGGTGTACCAAATTCCTGAAACGCCGGGAGTTTCATCATTTCCCTGTTGGATCCAAGGAAGTCGCTGCTAGGAAGGCACTTAGTAAGGGTACCATTTGGGGGGGTAAACTTAGTAAAGTATCTTTACCAAGGAGGTACTTGGATCCATAGGGTTTTCATCATTTGTACGTTCAAAAAAAAAGAAACTCATACATTTACATGGGTGTTTCCAACAAAATAGGGGTACCCCAAAATGGATGGTTTATAATGGAAAATCCTATTAAAATTGATGATTTGGAGGTACCCCTATTTTTGGAAACAGCCACATGGAAAACCCCAACCATTTAAAAAGATGTATTCACGATGAATCTCCGATACCCTCAAAAGTCCAATTGTAGCTATTTTAAAAAAAGGTTACTATAGTACCATTCCCCAAAAACCCACATAGTCTTGGGCAAACCATCCTTTTTCAAATGGGCCTTAAACAAAATAAACCCCTGAGGTTTAACAGCTCGCCCCTGAAAACTGATGGCGGTCCAAGACAAGCCTCCTTTTGGCATGGCCTCTTAAGGGGTCAACTTTGGGGGTGTACCTGCTGAAAACCCAGATTCCATGCGGTTTTTTGGATTGCTTTCCACGTGCTTGGAAGTTCCCAGTCGCATCCAAAACTTGCACGACCAACTCGATGCTCCGAGATGGTGAAGATGCGTCGCTGTCAACGAAACCCATCGCTTCGGTGATGTCAAATTCGAAGGGGGTAAAGCCACCTTTATGAGAACCCACCAAGACCTCGGCTTGGTCAAATGTCCAAAAAATATCCGAAGAAAAAATCCAAATTGACCTTGACTTGTTTCTAATAAGTATATGCAAGCGCAAAACATCGGTGGTTTTTCCTTACCCTGAATCGGAGAATGCGTTGGTGAATTATGTTTCAGGAAAACAAGAACTTAGGTCCCTTGCCAAAAGTCAAACTCTTTAGTGAATCATATGTAAACTCCCATGATCCAAACCCATTTCGGGCGAACTTTAGGTGTTAAGGGACTAATCATCAAAGTGTTGCCAAGCAATAGGCTCAATATATGGTATATCTACCCTACATTTGGTTGACTTTTTATGCAATGTTACATGTAGCTAAATAATGAAAACATATGATAACTATATAACGTAAAATAATTACATTGATCCTATGCGCAAGTAAAACATCAGCTCTTGTTTCGTGTTGAGATACGCCATTCACCCACACAGTGGTGCTATAATCCACAGCTTCGAAGTGCAGCAAATACCTGCATCTGCCGTCGTGGTTTTGGGTTGTGGGTTAAACGGGTAGCGTTTAACACAACAAAAACCTAGCAGGGTATGACTGGAGCACTAGGGTTCTTTGGAAGGATATGGTATCTTAGTTTTTTAAATGAATATCGAAACATGTAAGGACCAACAGCGTCACTAACATATCAAAAAAACACATGCATAACGGCATGACAGCTTAGCATGTTCTATCCAATCTTCTGTAAATCCAACCCCTTGAAGACTTCCGCCTGCAATTCTCAGACTTCTGCACATCAAATTGTCGATGATACCAAAGCACTTCTGCTGGATCCAATGCTCTACCAACACCTTGAGGGCTCATCCAGATTCCAGCGGTGAATGTAGAGAATCATGGTTGGTTTGAAGACTATACTTTCTTTTTGGGAAGACCTATATTTTGAAGGGCTAAAAACTATGTTCGCATTTAGGGTATGGTATATTCATGTCCTAACTATTAGGGTATATGACATTGTAACTTTTGTCATGCCCTATTGAGCTATATGACTACTATTAGGGTATATTCATGCCCTATCTATTTAGGTGTATAATGACATTAGGGTAGGATGCAACAAACAAACCAACAACACATTGGAGACGGAGGAAGAAAACACATCTTCGGGTGGCCTTTACCTTGTTGCTGGTTTGAGCGTACAAAAACCACTGTTGTAAAAGAGGAAGTCTACCCGATCCAAAGATTCCCCCAAATAAGACCACCACAACCTGACCCAGGTTAGGGTGTAAATTTATACTTGGATGTCCAAGAATGGTTGGTAAATAGTTGGTAAACGGGTTATTTCACACCAATATATCCCAGTTTCTTAGTAGGTGAAATAACCCATTTACAAACCATTTATGAACTTCCAACAGGACATCCAAGTACTGTTAACTACCATGTATCTTTAACATAGCCGGATCTGGGTTCTGAATGTATGGTGAATGTGTAGGGCCGCTAAGGAAATACATCAGCACTATTGGTATGCACACTGACTGCCATGGGAACCCATAACCTTCATTTTTAGGGGTTATTTCACCCATATTTTGGGGGTGTAAAAGCCCTTCATTTTTCCATGGGTTGTTGGGGTCCAAGGGTGTATACTAGATTGAATGCACCTATAACTATATATCTCAACACAGGTCCTATGATCTCATGATCCTCTTCCGAAAGGAAACCGCTGAACATTAAACAGGCAGCAACACATGTTCCGTCTTAATCTAAAAAGGTATACGGGTATATTAGAAACACCCAACTCAGAAATCCTAACTTCCGTCCCGGGACATCCAAAGGTAATACGTATGCTGCTTCCATTTTTGGTTTCTTCCGTTCCTTTGAGGCTCACATCTGTGGCTTAAGATTCAGCCAAACTATAATTTCATGGAATCAACAAAGATTCTTTGGCAAATTGAAATAAGATCAATAAGTCTTTCACCAAACCCTATAGATTTCCCTAGAAAAAATGCCCGGGGTCCCAAATTTTGTCCTTTCCAAAAAGTGCTACCTTTTTTTGTTTGGGGGACCCCAAACTCGGGTGAGTGCAACCCCCAACCAGCCAAACTCCAAACCTCCCAGCTGCGATTCCAGGCAAAATGGTACCAAAATCTGGTGGTCTGTTTCCTTGCCAAGCCGTGCGAGCCATGGACCATCAAAAATACACAGGGAATTTTTATGGGAATTCATATCTACCTTGCCGGGAACTATACCATATCCCCTACCAGTAACAAGTTGTTACTTTTGAAAAATCATGATTCAATTTCCCCCCAAGGTGGGATATGTGATCGATACATGCAGGGTATACTGACAATTTTTAACGGTGGAACCTGAAAAAAATGGGGTCATGAAAAAAGGAAAAAGGACAGCGAGTTGGTGCTTTCAAGCCATCCCTTAAAGAAAAAATATGCGCAAGTAAACCCTTATGCTCACTGCTCCCTTCTGCAAGTGGTTTTGGAATGGGTTAAACGGGTACCTAAACACCGAACCTAACAGGGCATTTGGAGCACTAGGGAAAATTGGGAATTATTTTTGAGGGATAAATACTCAAAACAACAACAAAAAAAACTGCCATGTAGAAAATTGTCTACACCTATCCATTTTTGTTGTCATACCCCTGAAACTAATAGTGTCCCTGAAAATCAATGGTTGGAAAGATGAATTTCGTCTCTTAGTTTCAGGGTGGAGTACCTCCCAAACTTCCAAGTCAACACCAGTTCCAACCAAGCGTCTCTAACTTTCAACATCTCCTCAAAATCATCGTTCTTCGTTGCGTCCGCCGCCACTTCCACGGTCCGACATCGCCACCAACCATTCAACGTCTTCCAGGAAGCTCGCCGCAGCTGGGGCCGCGGGTGCTCCGCCCATGGAGGCTCCGTCAGCTCCGTTGCCCACGAGGTTTGCAGGGTGGAGGTCTTGGTAGCCATGGCGTCTGTGTGAAAACATGGGAACAGTTCCTGGTTAACGTTAAAAGGTAGCAATAATTTCAAGGAGCCGGTGTTGCTTTTTTTTGTTAAAGAAAGGTCGGGAGAGTTTTTTTTGGGTGGGATTTGGGAAGTGAGGGAAAAATATGTGACCAGCTTGAATGTTTTTGGAGAAAGGAAAGAAACTAATTACCTCAGTCGATTGTAAGGGTTTCCATTGGACTCTAACATCATTCATGAACCAGCGTTCCTTCCAATCATGGCCTTAAATCTTTGATCAACCAAACTTGCCTCACCTCTCTTTTGACCTTCAAAATTCCCGTTGATTCATGGAGTTCCTTGCTTTCTTTTGTGTTTCATCCATTTACTGTTCTCGTTGCTTTTCGTGGTGGCCACATATGTTGTTATCCTCTTCTCTGCTTAAGCAAATTTGACCCATCATTCGTACGGATCCGCGCTCCGCGCTCCTCCACTATAATCATGTTCAGGTGACACGTATCTGAATGAAGTACAGCTACAAAACATTCCACACCACCCCTCCTGTTCTCAAATTCCTCAAGATGAATGCCGCCGAAAGGCAGCAAGGTTTTCCAGTTGTCCTTTTCCTCCGTTATTTTTCTCAAACAAAAAAATCAGGTGCTCCATAATTTGGATAAATTGTTGCGCTGTCAAAAACGCTGTGAGATTCGACAAAATATGACATGGGTCTGCCAAGATCATATTGGTGATGTGTTGTGTTACCCTTCCTCCCATCATCATGGTTCAGTGGAAAATTGGGTTCCTTCAAAGTCTCCAATATTACTTTCCTTTCATTTATATAATATTTATATAGGGGGATCTTCTGTTTTTCATGATGGGAGAAAGGGGTAGTTCTATCATTTCCAGTCTCGTCCTTTTTGGGGGTGAAATTGAAACTCTTGGATCCAACTAGACCATGTCATGCCTGTCAGGATTGGTAAGTGATCGGATAGATCTTCCCAATCTTTATAGGTAAAAACAACTATGTTGACAGGATTTTAATATATTTTAATCTTAGGACTTTTGCAAAGACATACAAAATCTATGTTACTAAGCAGCAACAGTAAGCAGCAACAACCCACAGTTCACCACTCCAAGATCCAACTGTCAAGGGACACTTGGGTGTAATTACCCCTAACGTACGTGTGGGATCCATGGTATTTAGCTGGTGTTCTCGGATGGGATTCCTGGAACTTATGGCACCCATAAATACCCACCTTTTTGTAGGGCTTATACAGGAATTTCCCATATGGGGGCCCACGTTTGGGATCGGGGGCCCACATCCAACCAACCACCGACCAACCTCTCAGTGTCCCCGAACCATCAAGGTCGAATTGCAACGGTCCAGGAAAGAGTTGTCGAAGATTCTGGGCATTAGGTTGGCCCCCAAAGTCCCGAAAAATACACCCTGGAAGATTAACATGGAATCTACAAATAACCCATTTAGAAAGGAAAATGATCTTCCAGGCCTCCATGATTATGTTCCATGTTAATCTTCCAGGGTGTAGGCCAGACCCCAAGAGGAAACTATCATCTTCCAACCATCCATTTTCACAAACAAGCGGCAAGCTGTTAGTTTCATGGAGAGATAAAAAACAACCCTTGCGACTGGGATTTGTGTGGGAGGAATTTGGGAAAGTACCACATGTTTTTTGGTTGGGTGTTCCCAACAAAGCTGTAAATTCTAACAAATCCATTGATCTTAACTTCCTGGGACATCCAAGTACATCAGACTGTCCAATCTACGGTCCTTTTGCACGGGTATTTGCCATGAATCTTCCGTCAACCCTAAGTCAGTTTTGGCTCCCCATTCCTCCAACTTGTTTTTGTTGGAAAACACACATTGATCTCGGGGAATTTCCAAAATGTCTCGGACTAAAGATGTGGTGAAAACTCATCAAACAAGGGTGAGTCCTTTCAGCAAGACACATCATATTTTTTTAAAGCATAAATACCATCTATACCAACCCCAGTCATACAAAAAAACACCCAACAAAAACCCTGGTGAGGAGGTGTTTGGAACCCTAGAAGCCGAGCCTCAGGAGATGTTTGACGACGAGGGGTACCCCAAATGACCATGGCTTGGATTTGGATACCACCCCAAACAATTGAAAAACTAACCAGAGACATAAACTGGGGTGAAAAACTGGTCTTTTACAGGTACTGTTGATTCTTGATGGATGAAATCCGGCGAGAAAACCAGTTGATATGGTGAAACATCTCCCATTATTAACCTATACATTAAGTGTTTGTTTGGAATTTCTGAACCGTCAACAGTAGGATCCATGGGACTGATAGATTCATTATACCTACCTACCTATACTGTATGAAATTCAACCAGAAATATAGGTGAATAACATCACTATACTTTTATTTTGGATAATCACGGTTACATGTTTCTTTTTCCACCAAGTCAATGGACCACCGAACCAAAGAAGAGGTAACCAAACCCTGAAATTTGACGAATAGATATCCAAAATAGCACCAAATTAGCCATATTTAAAAGGAAATCGATTTTCGAAAACATCAATTTTCTTGGGTACCAGTATCTATGTGAAATGTTTGGGGTTTAATGAGGTTGATGTTTTTTTCCAACCCTCTCTATTGCTAAACTACCTTGTTGCTATGACTTACTGTATCTGCCGGTCACCTTTGACAAGTCTATCGCACCTCAGCACGCACGGGGGCGTCCTGCAGGTTTGTTTGCATGAAGGACACGACATCCAAACACATCTTTGGATAACATGATCTTTTAACTGTCAAAGTATGGTATATCATGGTATATCTATACCTACATTTACCATAAAGATCAACCAATTGTGTGTATATATATACATATAGGTAAACATGCCCAACAGTATTGAGAGTTTTTTTGATGATGATTGTCTCAACTTTCGAATGACTTTTTTCACCAACAAACCAACATGTCACAAAACAAGAAACATATTTTGAACATCAAAATTCATCCCTAGGGATCCAATCACCCAACGTCAAATTTCTTAGAGCGTATAATCAATCACCTCTGAAACGCGAGGTATTTCGGTTCCATGAAACCATTCTCAGGTAAAGTGAGTGATTGGATCCCTAGGGCATGTTGAACCGCTCAACTTTCTGCCCACATTGTAAAACAAAAAAAATCTCCTCATTGATGAACTCAATGGTATAACCGGGACCGCCGACCTCAGGAAACCACCGTTTCGTCAAACGGAACAAATGGCTCGACCCCTGAAAAAAAACTCCGAATGTTCTCCACCCTAAGGATCATTGGACCCTCAAAACTGGTTATTTTGAGGACCCTACCCCTGCGTTTTACAGGTTCAAACCCTTCCATTGGAGGGTCCAAGATCCTTAGGGCAAAATCTGAACCAACCACCTACTTTTTCAAGAGACATTCGTTACAGTAGTTCTTGTGAGGTCATTTTCACGAATTTCGAAGGCTCCCAGTTATAAAGATCTCGCAGAAATCTCAACTAACTTTTTGTTAAAAAAAAACACGTGTGACATGTGCTTTTTCCCCAACTACCCAACTACACCATTGAATCGTTATTTTAGGTCTACTGGAAAGTAAAGGCAATCGTGAAACAATCAGTCCCAGGGAAAAAAAAAATACCTGCACGGTGGATATTCGCGACATACTGATGCAGCGAACGTTTATCTCATGTTTCATAGGGTTTTTATGCATTGCAGCTGGTGCACGATATCTTTGATCAACAGTATGAACCTCTGCTAGCTATATCTCCAAATATTGAAACATATCTTTAAAAAACATGAGGGTTTCACCAAACCACCAGTTATCTCCAACAAAGTTGCCCTCCTTTTCCCAATCTTTGAATCAACATCATCGAAACATGACACAACAATTTCCTTGAATTCACTCACCACGCTTCCACCACAACAAGTTCCCAAATCATCGAAAATATCATCGAACGTGTGCAAGTTCTCTTCACTCACCACCCTTCTACCCAAAAGAAACGTAAAAAATCATCACTACCCTTAACTTAAGCCACCAAAAATCACCACCCAAAAAACAGCACCCAAAATAGATTGACTAATTGGTGCTCAACCTCCACCCAAACAGCCATTTGGCAGTCCCATTCTTCCATTCTTCCACACAGCCCAGTTATTGAGTTTCAGCCACCATTTTTTGCAATTGTTGATCCAGTTCAGCTTCACGACCTCAGTTTTTCGACGTTTTTTTCAACAAAAAAAATCACAGGAAGTTCGTCGAATCAATTTTTTTGGAAACCGCCTCACAGGGTTCTCCCACGGAGGTTTTTTAGTCGACTGGGGGTTTTGTTTGTTTTCCAGTGTGTGTTTGTTTTGATTGTTGGGTACCTTCAAGAAAAAACACTCGAAGAAATGTAATGACAAAAATACATATTATAGCCGATTGACGGAAGCTTGTGTTTTAGGGGGTTGTGTTTTTAAAAACATATGAAACACATTTGATGGATTTTGTGGGAAAACCACGAGAAAAAACGGATGTACCAATGCGGCTATACATGATTCCAAAAGAAAAAAAAGGGGGAGATGAACACTCCAATCTTTTGTCAAAACCACTATGTCCATGGGGTGAATTTTTTGAAGGGTCCAACCAACCACCCCCCACCACCTGCCAACGAAACCTTTAAGGAAAAATAGCCGACCTTTACTATATGAAATATGCCCATGGATCCTGAAACATCCAAGTAGTGCTGCCTTGATTTAGCTGAGAGCCAAAAATTCCTTACGAAGTGCCTTACATTTCTTGGGGGGAGAGTGGCAAGTGGGAGAGGTAAGCTGGAAAAAATGCCCCTTAGATTTTTCATGCATACTGTTGATTCAGTTCAGAAATCTCAAAGGCCAACCCACGGTTTGGATGTATCAAATTCCCTGCAAATGATAGGATTTCAACTACCAAGCTCAACTGGTGCTCGCAGGATTTCAGCCATCAGCAGTACCATGATTCCCTCCTCATGTCGTGGGGACCCCCCGTCTGAGCCCCGGACTGGGCCGCCCGGAAGAGGCCGGTGGAACCATGGAACTCATCTCAATCACTTGGGGTGCCTGGCTGGTTGGAACCCGGGGTTTTTCACCGTTGAGAAACATGCATCTTTGAATCATATTATGATGGAAACGATGTTAAACAAATTGATACTTCATCAAATATCTAAGTAGCAAAGTCGTAGTAAGATCAGACTTGGAATATGCGAGTCTTGAGGACACCAAAATGGTTTGAAATCAACAGTAGCTTGTCATACCAAGACTCAAACAATGACACCTTAAACTAGTTGGCGGTTTCGACCCATTTGAAAAAAAAAGTGTAGTCAAAATGGGAATCTTCCCGAAGCAAGGGTAAAAATAACAAATATGTTTCAAACCACCACCTACAGTGGACTTAATTAATTGCAAGGTTTTCGTATATCCCAGGTGGATAAAAAAGCACTTATAGTTATAGCCCTTCCCATCAACCCTACCGAACCGAGCCCAAAACACATTGCCTGGTGGCCAGGGGTGCCTTTCAACTGATCGAAGAAAGCCTCGATCAGCTGAGCGACTTTTGAAGGGGTTGAACCCACCTTCCATGTTGATGAGTCAAATCCTCCACATATCTGGGGTACCAATTGGTACCAATTTGGGTTCTATAGGTATGTGTTAACTTCCCCGAAGTTTAACATAGCCCCACGAAAAGTTACCGGGCCCCAAAAGGAAAGAAGTGTTCCATTTAAAGGGCCTATCCAGGAATGTATCTGTACATGACATACTGTATATGTACATGATATACTGTATATGTAAATATATATATATATATGAATATATGTATATATACAGTAGCTGGGTCAAAACGATAGAAGAATCCACTAACCCCAATCTTCAGGCCGTTTTTGGAAGCTTTTAGAAACATCGTTGTTTTTTTTGTCTGGTGAGATCGCTGGCCCAGAAACAAGGAAGATTTCATGGTTCCATGTGACCAATTCGAAGAGGGAAAAGGGCAAAAAAGAAAAACAGAAGCAGAAGAAAAACAAAAAAAAGGAAAAGAAGAGGAAGAAAAAGAAGAAGAAGAAGAACAACCTACACACACAAACTTTTGCGATAATGTGTTTGTTTTTTAAACACATATCCACTGCTAATACAACATAGTACGTTGGAAAATCCACTTTTTGTATATTCTCTACTTGGAGATCGGGGCACTTTCCAGCCCACTTGAATATCTTCCAATAGTTTTTGTTGACAAGAACCTGAATTCTTCATCTGACTAAGTGTTTAATAAAAGGAAAACATGTTCCATCACTTCCACCTTTAGTGATTTATCAACAGCTCATATCTTTGTGTGATAAGTTGTGACATAGATCTAGAGGAAGGCATTATGGTGTATCACCATGTTCACCAAATCTTGTCACCAAATCTTAGATTTGCTTCTTAGGTGCTTGGAATGGTGGTTAATGGTGGTTGTTGGTGGTGATTTACCAACATATAATCCGTAAAAAAACTCACCTTCCCATAGGATCCATGGGACTGGTGTATTTACCTACATTTGGCTAAAATTTATGGTAAATGTGGGCAAATATACCATGCACTTATATAAACAAATCCAAGATTCATTACGAACCAGGGGATCCCGCACTACTGTTGATGGAAAAACATCCAGCAGTTGACATGGTAAATATACGTAAATGTCACGATAAAAAAACAGGCTTTCGTAGATGTCAGGCGATTGGCCTCGGGATTTCTAAATCATCAACAGTATCTTAAGAACAGCTACCAGGTGATTCACTTAACCACTTAAAAGGGTCACTGAACCATCCCAAAAAGGTCACTTTGAATCACCAGGTACCTACTTTTTTGGACATCCTCGCGCCGGCCTTGTTGAAGGCCGAGGCCAAATCCTCGTTGTTCCCCGGCGTCGAGACGACGCTGGTTACGGTCAGACCGCCTTTGGGACCAAAAAAACAACGGCAACGACGGGTGGATCAACTGGCAGAACCCAAACAACGACGGGTGACATTTATTGGAATAACATGGGCTCAACAATTCCGAAAACAAAAAAAATGGAACCTTTTGGTAAACTATCATAGCTGGATGGAAATCCCCTAGGGAATACATCTTCAAAAGGTTCATTTTTCCATTGCCATGTCCGTTTACCAAAGGGTAACCCCAAGTGGTTTGGGACCGTGTTTCTCCTTTTTCCAAGAGCCTTTTTCTATTTTTTGTGTTAGCTTTCTGGGGTTATTTTGAATCCCTAGTAAAAAACTGGGTTGCGATCGCCACCAACCCGCAGTAACCCATCTCTCAGCTGACAAGGGGCTTATCTTTGGCTGGTCAAAAAAAACAACAACCTCAACCACCAACCCATATATTGGTTCACATACTGTTGATGGTTCAGAAATCCCAAGGCCAACCGCCGTTTGGAGGTTTAAAAAAACCCTGTAACAAATGGGATTTCAACTACCTTCACCTCAACTGGTGATCGCCGGATTTCTGAACCATCAATTTGTTTTACTTGCGAATCTATTCTTCAAGCTCTGCCCATTGGACCCTGAGTTACCCCACACAGGCCCCACCAACGGAGTTGCCGCATCACCTTCGGGGGGGGGGGGGAATGACATTGCCCATATAGGATCTATATGTATGGTACATAAACACCTACATTTGGCAAACAATTTATGGTTCATGCAGGTAAATATACCATACATGGATTGTTTGGGTTGATTGACAAGGGCCTTATATAGAGAACCAAAGATAAGAGTGAGCAGAAAAAAACAAACATCGTTCAGTATTTATTTCATTTGTACTGCTTGGGTACCAGGAATCCTTCGATTTTTGGATAATGGGCCATAACATGAGTTGTGTAATAGCGAAATAGTAGAATCACCAACAAAAACATCAACCCCAAAACAACCAGGGCTTTTTGTTTAAGTGACTTACAACTCTTCATAACCCAAGATTTGGTAACTGCTGGAGGCAAAACCCCCCAGGAAAAGTCTCCGACTTAATCATATCTCTACATCAGGATGTTTTGGATCATGTTGCCATGAACAGAATGAGGTGAAAACGAACTGAACAACTGGTAACCAAACAGAAACCATGTTGCAACAAATAGAAACCATGTTACTGTTTACAAGTTTCAGTTGAAACCAAAACAACAAGATCTCATAGCATTACTGCACAATATTATTGTGTCTAGCTGGCATTGGCCCTTGAAATATCTCACTAGTTGAGGTACTGTAGACCTGAGCAGTGCCAGCGAAACCAACACGTGAATCATGTTATTTCATAAAATGGTAATTGACAAATAAGGACCCATATATAGATATTTAAATATTTAATAATACATATATAATATCGTGGTTCATGGAAATCTTTGAACGAAATGAGTAGTGTAAATAGTGCAACTACAGAAGCTCCTAAAATTACTGTATACCAGTTGAACAACCACTTCAAACAAATGACTTGCCACCTGCGGCAAACCGACAAAAATCGGCGCCTCAAAATATCCCAAATTTCGTCGCGTCAAATGTGGCGACAACGGATTTGTCAAAGCTTCAAAAGATATGTCCTTTGCTGGAGATGGCAGCTTCATTTGACATGCCCAAAAGAGATCCTGGCTCACCTGAGAGTTTCATGGAACCTGAATATTACGTGCGTTTGGTTCGTTTCGGTGATTTTTAGCACCCCAATCATCTAAAAAAATATGACGAGGATGATGCGAAAAAGATGCCTTCAGAAGCTCAACTGGTCTGTGTTTGTGGGGCCTTCAAAATGCCACTGCATCTCTTTCGTTGGGTTAGCCATGCTGGGTTCTAGTCTTCAATGGTCTTACACTTGACTTTGGGTCAGTTTCTGCTTAAAAAATAAAGAAAAATAACCTTTTTTATGTTTTGGCATTCGTTTTTTGATCTAGTATCTAACCATTTAGTGATTTTTAATCTCCCCTCACTCGGATGATGTACCGTTTAAGTGTGGCTATAGGCTTTCTCCGCGGCCGGAAGAAGCCCCGGAAAAGCTTTTGAGCCCAAACCTTTTTTGAGGCGCGGGAAAAATCATAGACTTGGGGAACTGCCTCCCTTCAAGTCGATCCATATGGGGGTTTCCAAAAATTAGGGGTACCCCGAAAATGGATGGTTTATAATGGAAAACCCTATTAAAATGGATGAGTTGGGGGGTACCACTATTTTCGGAAACATCCATATCTTCCCTGGATATAAAAAAAAAACATGTCAGGTTTTTTAATTCACCAACATCTGAAAGGTTTCTCCCAAGTTTTCCGGAAAGTAGGCGTAGTTGTAAGTTGTAAACTTTAACATCTTTCATCTCAACAGGTTCATCCTTTTAGAACTAGCTCGAAATCCCCCCCCAAAAAAACATGATTCCCTATGGATGTTCGGGTCCTGTTTTTTTTGTTGAAAAAAAAACAAACCGAGGTATCAGGTAGCCCCTCAGGTTTCACTATGGTTTCACTCATCCGATATTGAGGTGTTCTTCCTGAATCTTCCCCCTCATTTTACACTCCTCTAAACTAACATAGGTGGCTGGAAAATCCACCATGTTGACGGAAAAATGGGGATTTTCATGGGCTATGTTAATTTCAGGGAGGGTACATGTTTAGGTTTTAAGATGGTGTCTCCTTAAACATTTCCGGATCAACAAAAGAACTATAGAATCATATGAAGGCAAGTAGAAATTGGTAACTAAATTCTCTGCGTCACAACCCACCATGTGTATCCAGTTGAAACGTCCCATAGCATTTTATGTATGGCATATTTGCCTACATGAAAACAATAAGAATCCACCATTCATGTAGGTAAATATACCGTAAGCCAAATGGATCCGTCATGGGATTTGTTCAGTCTTCCGTGCCCCGCGGTTTTTTTTAAGCAATTCACTTCTTGGCCGGTCGTTTTGCCATCTTCGCCACAGCCGGGCGCTTGGCCAACACAGCAGCGGGGCGCTTCTTGGTGGAGGCCTCGCAGGAGAAGATTACCCTCTGGTCAACTAACATAGCTGGCTGGAAAACGGGCCCGGATTGAGTCGATGTATTTCTTACTTGAACATGGGGATATTCCAGCCAGCCATTCTTGATGCATGAAATGAATCTCAATTCAATAGCAAGAATTGAACTTTAAAACGGCACGGGATCTGAATGAAACTGTTTCAAACCAATCCAGTTTCATGTTGCCTTGGAAAACTCTCATTAGAAACTCCGCTTCGGATGTTTTTGTTCTCGCTCAAGTACTACGTGCTACATCACTCTGCAAAAAATATATTTTTTGAAATGTTTGATTGTAGCAAAGGGGAACGATGTTTGTCAAAAGCCAAGTATGCAAGAGAGCATGAATGCATAGTGAAAAGATATTGAATCTTATCAATTCATATCAATTCCTAGCATGATACAAAACACATATGGAACAATTCAGGTCATATCAATACAATACATTCTATTCATATCAAGTTTTATGTTGTTCAAGTTTTCCAAAAACAAAACAACACAACATGTGTTGATCGATTCAAAAGCTGAAACATGGAAATCCGACCGTCGATTGACTGAATTTCCCGCAACATGAGTGAATTATTCATAGACCCCAAATAGGTATATAGACTATACATGCTAGTTTATTTGATACCAACCGAAATGAAATCAACAAGAGCATGTTCTCACAATGTGGCTTAAATGAAACTTTTTTCGTTTTGTCAAAGGTATGTTAGTATGTGTTTAAACCCGGAAACCCCTTTTCAGCCTCATCATGTCAAAGGTTCCATTGTATTTCCATGTTAAATTACCTGGAGTGTGAGGATTTACGTTCAGAATTTGCAAGAAGATATGGACGATATCACCATATGATCCAATTTGGTCTTCAAGAAACAAATTGCAATAGGCATCTCACCCAGGCTGGGAAGTGATAAAACAATCAAGACGTCGATTAAACAACAGAGCAGCAAGCAAAGAAGCAGAACAAGACGCAGAACAAGAAACGGAGCCAGAAGCAGATCAGGAAATCCAGCAATATTCCGGTAAATCGCAATGAAAAGTAAGTCTAGGAAAAGGCCTTTGCGGTCCAGCTCACAAACCGTATCCGTATCACAAAGGCAAACTACAAAAAGTCGACGGAAACTTGCCGTATACAAAATGGCCACAGAGCCATGGATGCCCTAATGATCCAATACTCATCACAACTCTCTGATCAACCTACATAAGCAAAATCACAAGCAAACACAGTATGAAGCAATTGCGTCACTTTTTTGGAGTCAGCATTCTAAATCCAATGGGCATCATCCATCAACATTCCTCTACGCGTGGCAACCATTCTGGCCTACAGCGTTCCCAAGAAAAGATTGGTCTCTCTGGGTCCCCGCTGTATTCAAATCTCTGGCACTTCTCACCTGCCCCCGGAAGCTTTTGCTCGCGCTTGCAGCCATGCCTCTTGTTTCCGTTTTGCTTCCAAAAGTATTCAAAGCAGCGTTTGCGGCAAAAGCCTTTAAACTCATCCACATCTTTGCGACTCAAAAAAGGACATCCCGGTGTAGTGCACAGCCACTTGACCGCTTGATCTTTGTTTGGCAGGCCTGCTGCAGGATTACAGTCTTGCGCAAAGTCTTTTGCAGAGTCTTCCGCAAAGTCTCTCTTGACGAGGCCAACTGGCAGTGGAACAGCAGCAGAGGACGATGCCATTGCTTGTCAACCTCCGTCAAAGCTTTCACCGATTGAAAACTCAATTGGAAACAGATTGGGACTGAAAAGGCTACGGAGATGGTTATTGTTCAAAGAGACATTATGTGAAAAATGAGAAGCACTTTCCAAACAGACATCTTGATTTCCAAAGAGATTCTCTCAAAAAAGCCTGCAAGATCAGAATGGCAATTATTGCTTTTGAAGACTACCACATTTAAGATCGGTCTTCATTCCATCCAGCTTCGCAAACGGCCATCATTTTTCTGTTCCACTCTCCCATGTCGTTTTGTTCTACGCTCTCACAATGCTGTCCAGCTGCATTTGTTTGACTTCAATGACAAGAAGACAAATAGCGGCTGAATGCTGCCGCCACTTCCATGCGGATAGCTGCATTTTTGGATGTCAGTGGCAGCATGATGACATGAGAGGTAGCGGAATGGTCTCCGCACAACCACTTGCCTTTGTGCTTGTAAATCAGTGCTCCCTTTGTGCAAACAATGACATCGAGTATAGAGAAGGCTTCATCTTCTGTGAAACCACAAACCATAACAACCACATCAACCAGAAAGACCATCGTTGGTCCAGGAGCTTCTAATGATTTTGGCATCCGGTGGAGTGCAAAGCCAATTGACTTGCCGGGACTGAATGGAGGAGGAGTACGGCCATTGGCACCAGCCACTGAGGCCTTCAAGCCTTGGCCAGTGACTTTGATCACCGTCCAAACCCAATCTGATCCATCGGTCATAGTCGTCCTGCCTATGATCTCTCCCTTTTCTTTGGTATAGCCGGCTACCCATTTGGGGGGCGAGAAACAAGAAGAAATGTTCCCACTGGAAAAGCCGCCCCACCCCCTGCCACCGCCATGCAGGTTATTTCAGCCCAGGCTGAAGCTCTGTTCGTGCACTAGCAGAGGTTGGGTGATCCAGCACTGTTCCCAGATAGCCAGCGGAGGATAACCAAGTCCAAAACCAAATGAGATAACCGAGACACCACAGTAGGAAAGTAGCAGTGATTCGCAAAACTTCCAGGATATCGTTACGGAGCTCCCAACAGATAACCAGACTACCCAAATACCAAGAGAAGATGATCAAGGGTTGCCAATCAATGTTATCTAACACTTGCTGTAGGATGAGTTCTCTTCCCACCACCACCGCAGCGTTTGCAGCCAGATCACTGACCACCTGTTGGAGCCACCACCTGAAAGTGAAGCCACCCCCTGCAGTCACACCAATGGCTACTGGGACAAGTGCTCGCATCAACAGGACAGGAGGGATTCTTGAGCCAAAAGCAGCCGAGACCCCCTTGGAGGAAACTCGCTTGGAAGAGGCCAAGCGCAGCTGACTCGGTGGCCGACACCAAGCGCAGCTGACTCGGTGGCCGACACCAATTTCGAAGGCTGCTTCACGGCAATCACGAAGCGTGTGACCATCGGATCCGACGTATCGGTATCCTTCGCCAAAGCCGAGACCGCGTAGGCCCCAGCCATCGACGCCTCGGATGCGAAGTCCGCCCGCAGAGCCGCTCCTTCCTGGATGTCAGCCCCAAACTGATCAACCAGGTCCGAAAAAGTGTCCAAGGCCTCCGTACCAGCAACCTTCAGGACGTGTCCTAAAGCAATAAAAAGAACACAAACGTTCAAGTCTCAGATAGTTGCATTCTGACACACAAACCATGAAGTTCAAGAACATGTCACATTTTTGAAATACTTGATTGTAGCACACGGGAACGATGTTTGTCAAAAACTAAGTATGCAAGAGAGCATGAATGCATAGTGAAAAGATATTGAACCTTATCAATTCATATCAATTCCTAGCATGATACAAAACACATATGGGACAATTCAGGTCATATCAATACAATACATTCTATTCATATCAAGTCTTTTTGTTGTTCAAGATTTCCAAGAAACAAAACAACACAACATCTGTTGATCCAATCCCTTCTGCAAGTGGGTTTGGGAATGGGTTAAACGGGTACTTTAACACCTTCTAACAGGGTATTTGGAGCACTAGGAAATACTATACTAGATCGAACATGTCATATGTCATATCATATCGTTCACATGTGATTCATAATGATGATATCATATATGATATTTCATGATATCATCATATCATACAACATCATTCATGCACTTCAACCAACCAACCAACCAACCAACCACACACACACCAACCAACACACACACCAACCAACCAACCAACCAGTCACTGACTTAACCAACACCTCGCCTTGGGAGGTGTTTCCTCCAGTTCCGTAGCACCAGGACCTGGGGCCTCAACGTTGCAGCTTGTGGTGACCGTGGGGTTTCCACCACCCTGGGAGATCAGTAGATCTCCACAATTACTTTCCATTGAAATCTTGGTTGGTTAATGACGCGATCATTTTTTGTCATGGTAAGTTATTATTATTATTATCATCATTCTTCTTATCATTATAATAATTATTATTATGTTAATCCCTCAAAAAACTGGGTAGGATTTCACTCCCCTCTTTTTGCCCCAACCAAAAAATGAAATGGGACCGAATCCCAACAGACCTTACCTTCAGTCAGTTGCGATATAGGGCTATTAGATACTCAGGTCAAAAAGGGGTCCGTGGACCGTAGGTCCGACCGGTTGGAGATTTCTTGGAGTATTGGGGTTTATTCTGGGCAATTTATGGAAAACCCGGCACTTACTTGGATGTTATTGTTGGGTTTGGATGTTAGGGAATCATGATTGGATCAAGGGAACAAGAATCACCTTCTAAATGGGATATATCTGGGCAAAAACTATTACAAATCTTTAACCTGAATTGATTCGGCCATTTTGCGCCGCGGATTCCCATACTTTTCACTATACCTTTTGGGGTGACCAACCCAGCGGAAAAAGGTCGCTACAAATTGCCTAGGAGTTTTTTTTTCAGCCCTGTACTAACCTACCTTTTAAGGACTGTGCCATGTTGACCCGTACACTCCTTTGGGAGTTTGGAAAGGTGCGACAGTTTCAGGGAGGGTATATCATGGGTATATCCTCAATACTGTTGATGAAAGAAATACGGCTAACCACCTGGGATGTACAAAACCATGTAAATAATAAGATAAGCTACCTATCACATGGTGCAGGAAATTCTTCCATTCAGAGTATGTACAGGGAAATGCTGTGTATAGGACCAACCTGATCCCTTTCCAGGGATTCCCAAAATCTGGCCAAATGAATCCATTCAGAATCAATGCAGGTTTTCGAACGTCTATTCTCTGGAGGTCATTGAAACCCACCATTTTGAAAATGTGGCTTCCTTTTTGGATGATGATTTTCACCCTTACGTCGAATGCAAAATGGTGAAACTCGTGAACCTACCCAAAACATGATGGCCGCAAAAGGACTTCAAGTTAGCATTCGAGCCAGCCATTTGGAGCCATGTAAGGGCGTCGGAAAGCGGGGAAACGAGTACATGAAGTTTCATACATTGATTCCCTGTACGGTACAGGTTCCTTGTGATCACACGTTTACCAATAGAATCCAGGACTAAAATTTGTGAGGTAATGAGCTGATAGATTTGGACATGATTTTTCTCAAATCACCTTGCAGCTTAACCTGATCGAATGCCAACTATGACTGTCCATGTAAAACGCGCATTTTGAGTTGACAAACAATCAAAAACCACCAATCACACAAACCAATCACACCGGAAATCTCCAAATTTTGGCTCCGCTTCGTTCAAATCCAGACTCTTCCCATGAACTACGTCCCGATGGGTCCCGATCCATGATTTTGGATCCACAAATTTGAGCCCTCCGACGGTGATGAAGAATTCACAGCTTGAAGCCCGTTCTGGAAATTCCTGGCCCAAGTTTCGATGGATTGTATGATTTTGTTTCCGTGGGGATGAATGCTTAAGAAGTGGAAGAAAAATCACTTCTGCCTCACCAAACAGTCTAGTTACTAGTTGGTGGTTGAACCAACCCAGTTGAAAAATATGCGCAAGTCAAATTGCATCATTTCCCCAAGTTTCGAGGTGAAAATACAAAATAGTTGAAACCACCACCTAGAAGTTGGTACTGGGAAGATCACATGATTCTGTCTCATGTCAGGTGGTTTGGCTTGTGAATTAATCAATGACCCATTTTGACATTATTTGATGAGCTATACCATCCATGTATGGTAGATTTATCTACATCTGGTTGATTTTTAATGGTAAATACCAGCGAATGTACCATACATGGATGCTATGGGTGATTGTTTAAATGCAAACTTAAAAAAAAATGTAGCTGTTCAATGAAGAAATTGAGATTCCATGCAAGTTGACGCATGCAAACACCACCCATGCCGTGTCACACATTGGAATCGGGAACAAAAAATATGCAACGATATGAGTCTTCATCCCAACATGCCCTAAATTTTCTGTCAAATCTTTCATTTCAGAAAGAGAAATCAATTCATGCGGAAGTTGGGGCGCCCAACAAAACTGTTTGAAACAACATCAGGGTTGTAGATTTGGCCCTGAATCAAGCCGCCAAACCCTGGCAACCAATATTCAGATCTGGCGCATTGTACCATCTGTGGCATTGTTTCCGAAAATGTATAGGGGAACAACCTTGAACTTTCAAAACATGCCTTTTGCACAGGAGAATCAGGGGGCGCATCTGCAAGTTGTAATTTTTTGTCAACAGTACCATAGCCACTGCACATGGCTACAAAAAAACTGAAAGGCACAAACAGGTAGCTTTTTGGATGCTCAAATTCATGATCCATTCAATTCCAACATATTCAGCATTCTAGGCATATTCTAGGGGAGTTATCCTGTCATGAGCACTTTCATAAGACATTCCGAAGATTAATAAACTACCCATATCTACCCATCCTGACCCCCCAACAACCATTGAAGTTCAATGGATTGCTTTTCGGGTTTTTCTACGTGAGATCGAAAAAAAAATGCACCCCTGCTGAACAGTTGAATCATACATTTTTCAAACCATCATTTTTGTGGTATCAATGCTAGTTTTTTTTTGGGATGTATCTCAAAAAAGCGATGCCTCAACGCAACCAAAAAAACAAGTTTTCAGACGCAAAAATCACAAAAATCACCATCACCCAAACCAAAACACTCAACCAAAATCACTAGACCTTGACATAAGCTTCATGCCACTGCTCCAAAAACTGCTTGGCTTCAGAGTTCTTCACCAATGCCTCAGGGAGTGAGCTTATCAAGGGATTTGATTCGCCGCAGGGGATCTGATCTGGGATACGGAGAACATGGCGATAATCCTGGGGGTTCCCTATGCAGGTAAAAGTTTACCTCTATCCTACATTTGGCCAAAATTTATGGTAAATGTGGGTAAATATACCATACATGGATTGTTTGGGGTATGGTATATTTACCAACATTCGGGTAGTTTACGGGGTCAACATGGGTCGACTAAGGCAAATACACCATACAATGAGTGTCTGCGTATGTAAGGACAGGGGAAACAATTGTTGCCAATGAAAAAAAAGCATTCCCAGTTCCGCGAAGACTTGAGGAAACATATTGGTCTTTTTCAAATTATCCGTTTTCTTTTTCTAGGCAAAACCTTCTAGGTCCCCAAAACAAAAAACAAGTGCGAACTTTTTGTAGGGTCACATGTGTGAACCATAACTCGATCTACACCCAAAGGGGTAAAACGAAGCGTACATCCAGGTGAGCGGCAGCTTTTATTTATGATGTGGCTGCAGTAAAGAAGATTGATGGAGTCCCCCCACCTCGTTTTAATCTCGTTTTTCAGGTTTCGGCACTTTTTCATCATGAGTGACCTCGTTTTCCAATTTTTATTGCTTTATTGTAAGCACGAAGGATGCCACGACTTTATGTTGCCCGCTAAGACTTAGGGCTAGTACCTAGTACTTGTCCAGTATGGCAGTGGCTGGTTGGGTGTCTTGTCGGGGTGGGGCCTGATCTCGTTTTGATCTCGTTTTGGACCTCGTTTTTTTCTGCCTCACTTTGTCGGCAATCTGCCTGTTTCCTTGTCTGCTTGTTTTGATTCTACTATATCATTCTAGCACTAGCTGTCACATGTCGAACCTAAATAGTGAACAACAACATTTTCATAAACATCAAAACCTACCTCGTTTTTGGAGTCCCCCCATCTCGTTTTGATCTCGTTTTGCAGGCGAAACCAACATTTCCACAAACCCTGCTTGACGCCACATCTTGTCTTCATCATCGTAAATAAATGCAGTTGCTCAGGTAAATAGCCTCACCATCCCTCCTCCTAGTCTTCCAAATACCTTGTGAAGATCGGTGTTTCCAGAACCCCCAAACTCACATCTCCTGAGCTGCAAGGATTTCAAGAAGTTCCAAACTCACATCACCAAATATGACTGGAGGATGGCTTGGAAGGTCTAATGAAGTGTTCAGATTTGGTGCCTAATTTCTATTACACCCCAGCAATTTAACCTAGATACTTAAAAAAAAATGACCATATTTAAAAGGAGACCAACTTTTCCAAACTATCCTTACTTTTTGGTATCCGATGCTAGCTGCTAGTTTTCAAGGCATGAAGCTTTCTTAGGGGACCTCTATGCCACCCAACGGCGTGGCCCCGTTGCTCGGGTTTCCCAGACGTAAACACTGCCACCGAAGCCGGCGCCGAAGGCGGAGGAGCCAAGAGCGCCCAAGCGACGGGCCTTGACACATGGGAAACTGAGGTTACNATCACTGGCAACAGTGCTAGGAAGAACTGTAGATCTTGTCTTTTTCTATACACCATAAAATAACTAGTTGGTGGTTGAACCAACCCACTTGAAAAATATGAGTCAAAATGGGAATCTTTCCCCAAGTAGGGTTGAAAATAAAAAATATTTGAAACCACCACCTTGGATCTTATAACTAACCCATATTTTTGGGGGTGGGTTCAAAACCTTCATATTTCCATGGGTTTTTGGGGTCCAAGGGCACCCTGGATAGCAGTGGCAAATGAAGGTTTAGGCTGGGATTCCCGAACCTTTAATTTGCTTTAAAAAAACGGGTGGTGACTGGCATGCTGGGTGGGATTTCGATTGAGGTCAAAAATATCTTTCAAGCAACCAAAATCCGGCTAAAACAAACCCAAAGTCAAAAGATAGTTCCAAACAAATTCGTTGACGGGAGGTCGAACCCAAAACGGGGAGGTCGAACTCAAGATCTTTCAAGCAACGCAATCCGCCAATGTTTTGGAACTGGGTAGATCCAAGTCGTACCTGGTTACCTGCCCATACAATGCCATATATCACCTCGAAAAGTGCCAGCCCTTGAAGAATAGGCCATCCCAAAAGGAAAGGATCGTCTTCCAACCATCCATTTTCAGGGTGCAAACTTGATGCTAGTTTCAGGGAGGGCAACATCTTGATGGGTGAAATTTACCAAACTACCCATTGATGTTATATTACCCTGGTATTCAATCATCCATGTCTGTTACCAAAGTACCAGGATTTCAGGGAGGCTAATTAACCAACCATCCTTTCCTTGTTTCACCCAGCATTTCTTGATATTTCTTGCACCATCCCACAACTTTCAGCACATCGATCTCAGCAAGCACCTCCGTGGGAAGCCAACGGGTCTCTGGAACCAAGTTCCTGGAACCAAGTTCAAACACCGGTCACCAAGGCCAAAACATGCCAAAACAGTCAAACAGGACATGTTGAAACTGGGTTTTTGTTGCCTGTGAGATTGGGGGAGCGATTAGGGAGCCAGGGATGATGGTGATTTTCCTACTCTGAGCTGAGGAGCACCCCAGAAAACCAGAATCCTCAAAATCACAGGGTAGTTACTGTCGTATCGCTAGGCAGCATCCTCGTCATATTCTCAGATTCAGATGACGAGGAAGGGATGTCCAATCACCGAATCCCGAAAAGCATAGGTCTTTTAGGTTCCATGAAACCAGTCTCAGGTTCGGTGAGCCAGGATTTCTGCAAATAGACATCCAAGTGCGAGATGTTAGTTTCAGGGAGGGTATTTATATAAAAAACATTGGCATGAATTCAATAGCTGTTTCTGGTTCCCTTAAGAGGTGGTAGGTGATACATAATCACCCAATTCGCAGTATATACCACTTACATACCACTTAGATATTGCCAATTGGGTGTTTTTTGTGCTACCTACCACCTATTAAGGGAACCATCAACCCATAGTGGGAGAGATGTTATTACGTACGTACGTTTTAAATGGAACGAGTCCATATCATCCCACCTTGGGAAAAGAACGTCATCTTCCAAATGCCGCATGCCTTGAGAATCTGTTAGTTCCCAGCAGAAAAAAATATTCCACATACACTCCTGTAAACTAACACGGCCATGGAAAATCCACCATTTTGTTGATATTTACTAGGAAAGATGGGGATTTTCATGGGCTATGTTGGTTTCAGGGAGGGTAATTGTTTTATTTCTCTTTTAGGGTTCCTTTCAAAAAAAATCCGCTTTAAATTCTCCATCATTTTTTGGTGCGTGACTCATGTCATGGAGATTTGTCCATTTTGGGGCTCCCCAAAAAAACCTCGGGCAAAGCTCAGAAAGGGTCGGTTGACTTTGTCTTACCGTGATGGTCCTTGCCTGAACACAAAAGAAAACCAGTGGAGTTCTTGAAAGTGAAAATTAACGGCCCTTTACACAAATGAAATAGATTATGGCAACCCATGTATACAGTCCCCAGGGTGTTGGCAACCGCTCTTGGGGTCTTACCTTGTTGTAAATGGGAAGTTATATTAACGGTTCTGTCTATAGAAAATGATATGTTTGAACATGAACATCATGGTAACAAAGACACTTTTTGGACAAATCTACACATCTTAAAACTGCATCGAAACAAACTTATTGAAAGTTCAATTTGGGATTGGTTTGCAAAACTACAAGTTCAAAAAAAAAAGGACCCTATATCCGTTGGTCTTCATACTAAATTTGTTTCATATACATGTGCTTTCTGGGGTCATAATTTGTTTGTTATACTAGATACCCATGTTTTGCCTATGTTTCGTTTTCACTATTTGCTAGATTGGAAAATCTTACCATTACAGAAATCATGTAAAATTCATGATGCTCTCAAACATGGCGGCTGCACTGCAAACCAATATCACCTTCTTTTTGAGACAGGTCAACCTTAGATTTTTATCGGTAAAAACTTCGGTGGAACTGAGCCAAACTTTAGGCCAACTGGAGGGGGGTGGGAGAGATATTGGGGCCTTGTCCGAATATGGTTTTAAGGTATAGTACTGGGATGTCATGGTACTTTGTAACTGGGTTATAACTACCCCTATATAAGTAGGTTACAAGTCCCTCAGATTTTCCAGTTCGCACAAGTAATTCGATTCATGCAAGTTACAGTATGGTACCACCTGGAACTCCAACCACCATTTTTTGCAGGTTGGCTTACAAACCACCATGTTTTTTTGTAAAAGTTGTTCATCATCCAAAAGGAACCACCCCCCACTTTTTGAAATGATGGTTGACTTCCAGGGTACTTGTACCCCTTTGAAAGAAAAAGTTTGAGACCATCATAATGTGTTCAATTTCTTGAATCATCTGGGCTCAAAAAGTTTGAGTCATACCCAAAATTCACTTCCCAACTTTTTGTCAGGACATTACAATCTGTAAAATTATCAGCTCAACCCCTGAAAATAGGCATCTTCCAACCATAAATTTTCAGTGGCCTTGCCCATGTTAGTTTCAGAGGGGGTATGTTCCCCAAGCTTATGGCAAAATCAACCACAACTGTTTACCCTCTGGCAAACGAGTGGGGAAAAACAACATCATCGACTCAAAAGTGCCGACTGGTAGGGGATATGGTAATTTACTTAAGATGTTTGGAAACACGTTCAAACATATTCTTCCAAATGGTGGGTTTTTTTATCCATGGTGATTTACCATGGGATCGAATCCGTAAATATTCACCTTCCAAAAAGAATCCAAGGTAAGTGTGCTTTTCAAAATCCCCTTAGAGGTCCTGTATTATCATGGGAATCTAAGGGGACCCCCCAATGCCCTAATAAGGCCCTAATAAGGCCTTATTAAGGCCTTATCAAGGGAAACCCCAATGATTGATAGTCCCTTAATAAGGCCGGCTATTTCTTGGTGGCATGGGGACGGGTCCCCTTAGGTTCCCATGATATCTTGCCCGTGTTGCATGTTGCTGCGAAACACCTCGGCCTTGGCTCCGGAAGCTTTCCCAAAGCTAGGCTCCGCCAACGAGCTCACCCAAGCGTGTCTCATCGCTGTTAGATAAGGCCTCACCAAAAATTACGGTTGATGGCAACCAGAAATCCTGCACCAACTCACCAGTTGAGGTTGGATAGTTAATTTAGGCCATTATTTACGACAGGTTTTAGGTATAAAAATCCAACAGATCAACCAGTGATATTTGTTGATGGCCAATGGATGCTTGGCCAGGTTTGGAAGGTTTGATGATCTAAAAACAAAACCCATGAAATCTCAACTAAACCACGAAAACAAAAACCCGGCCAAACTTTCCATGAAATCCTGGTTGTTTAATAAGGATCCTTATAAGGGCTCATTGTAATCCCCATATAACTGTGTATAATAACAAAACCCCTAAACCACTGAGTTTCTGTTCATTGCTCAGCTCCTGGCTTCCCAGGATACCCCTTTTTTCGGACCATTCATGTAGGTTTGCCAAATGTACCAGGCAACCCTGGAGCATATGGGGTAGGTTACAGTATGACTTCCTAAGTATATCTAAGTCCAATAGTGACAAGCTAAATATCGTTCCTTCTAAGTTTACAGCCAGTTTCCATGAGATGAACTGATTTGGAGAGATGATCGGATTGGTTTCAGCATGTTTCTGACCATCAATTCAAGTTCGGATCGGGAGCGTGTATCACCGAGCCGTTGAGAGCGCCCATGTGTTTGTCACGGCCGCAAAATTTTCCTATACCGTTTCATAAATCCGAATATATAGAAATATGTATTTCAACGGCTAAAAAATGGCAGGAAGACATTTTCTTTACATGGGATTCTTGTTTTTTTGGCTTCAGGATGCGGATTCCTCACAAAACCAACAGGATGACATTACAAGATATCCTCATTTCCTAGCTCCATACCCTCCGGATACCAAATACCTGGTGAGGTGACTAGGTGTGAGTTTGGGTGCCCCCCTACATTAAAAGCCGAGCCTCAGGAGACGTTGGAATAGTTTGGGGTGTTCAAATACCTTCTCAAAAGGTGTTTGGATGTATAGGGTCCCATCCTTATGAGCTGGAAAAGATTGATTTCCAGGAAGTCCATTTGCACCAAAACGGCTTGAACCCTTGGTAAGATGGGGAGTCAACCACAATCCTCCAAATGCCTTGTGGGTGGGTGTTTGGACCCCCTAAATAGGGTTGTAGTACCAGTAAGTAGGGAATCCCTTCACATGGATCGTCCTAAGGTCTGTCATTCTGGGATTCGGTCACATATTTTTGGGCAGGTAACATCCCATATCATGCACATACCCATAGGATCCATGGTTGCCTGGTACATTTACCTACATTTAGCATAAGCATCAACTAAATGTAGGTAGAAAGAGATCAGTCCCATGGAGCCTATATCAGATATGATAGATTTACCCATAATTCAGCATAGAAAAAAACACAACTATCCACATAAATAAGTATAATATGCTCTACATTTTACCATATATAATTTCACTACATTTTACCATATAGACAGTATACAATTTCACTTACATTTTACCTAATATCATAATCACGATCAACATGCCTGCCATTTTTTGTGCAACAAAAAATAAATCTGGTTGGTGGTTGAACCAACCCACCTGAAAAATATGATATACACAGATTAGTCAAATTGGAAATCTTCCCCAAGTTTCGGGGTGAAAATAAAAAGCATTGAAAACCACCAATTAGAATTTCGAACATTCCATCTTACTGGTTCCGGAAAAAAACTGTCACTCACATAAATCACATAAACTCTCCCTGGACCTTCAAAGGGGTGCCATTTAAACCCCAAGGAATGGTGAATTGACACCCTTTAGGAACCATTTGGCACCCCTTTGAAGGTGCTGGTCTGTTCATCTTTTCTGTTAAATTCCAAGCTTCAATTGTGCAAATGTAAACTCACTCAGCTGTATTGTTTTCTCTAGGGCAATTGTTCTACATTGACCCAAGGGCTCTTGTAGCCTTGAGCCAAACATGTCAAGATTGTATGTACACTTGTATGTACACCACAGGTATAACAAACAATGTTGTATATATTTTAACACCGTCCCTCAGATTGTTGGAACAGTATTGTTCAACACTCTGGAGATCAACATTGTTGACATTGAAGAAACTGTAACAGCAATTGCAAGCTAAAGACATGTTTTGTTCGAAGAAATTGTCTAAGGTAAACTGTGCAAAAAGTTCATGCATTGTCACGGTCATTGTGACGAAACAGTTCCAAAGAAATAGTGTCTATGGTAAAAATCTGTACAAGCAAAAATCATGCATTGTTCCAGCTTTTATCGTTGTCTTGTCAAAGCGTCACTTCATTGTCAACTCGTTGTGCAGTGACTGTAGAGGTTGTCATTTCCAGCTGAATTCATTGTTGACTTCACTATGACCTCCTCACTCATTGGTCTTCCTCTGTTCAAGCAAATGGTCACTTCAGCCATTGTTGAAAACGAGAAGTAAGTTGTACTCGTCCATTGTCGTCATACGGAACCAGTACTTCTTGCTTTCGTCGATCACATTGTCCCATTCGGCTTTCGTGAAGGCCGTGTATCACCAATCCTTTGTAGAGTCGATAGCTGTGCTCCAAGTCATATTGTCGTCCTTGGGGACGAGCATCTTGAAAGGAATTCTTTTATCGACATATTGGATTGTTGACTTGTTCTCCCTGAGATTGTGCTGCCATTCGGCAGATTGACCAACTCTTGTAGTCTGGACTTGCCGTCTCGATCATTGTCCTCCAGTTCTTCAACGAGGAAGTATTGTTCACGTCATGCATGTTGTGGGCCCAAGTTGTTTCGCGAAAACAGCTTCAGGCGAAAAGAAAAAATTGCTTCACCTTCGCCAAGTTGTCAGTTCGAACGACTGTACGTCGACAGGCAAAATTGCGGATCCCATGCAATAACAAATTGTTTCATTCAGAATTGTTGATTCAACCATTGTTGAAAACACCATGCAGCAAAAAATCGTAAACTGTACATTCACATGTCATCAATCCAAGAGCTTCACACTTTGTCAGAAATCCAGGATGATATAGGTAACATTGTCATTGTCTATACAAGGGATTGCGAAACCATGGCGTCAGCAAGGATGTATGTATTGTACACGCATCGAGCTGTTGCTGGTGCTTCTGTACACGTGCTTGTAAGCATGCTTGTGAAACTTGCTTGTGAAACTGCCGTCGGCGAGAATTGTAGTTGTTGTTTGAGCTCAAAGGCTCAACATTGTAGAGATGACTGTTGAAGGCGTCTGCTGTGACATATGTTGTCAGTATGTCTGCAGGGTTGTCTAGCATGCTGATTTTTGTGCGCTGGTGGTATGCCAATGTGTATCTGTTGTTGTATGGTATTTCGGCGCATTGGCCCGATTCCTGTTGCAATGGTTTTGGCACTGGTGTAATCCGTGTGGATGTGTGTTTGTAGTCTGTTCGTGGGGTATTGTTTCCGTCAGAAAGTTTCTGATGTGTAGTGCTCCTTGTGCTCTTCTTCTTGTACTCTTCTTGAATTGTTGCTCTTCCTGGCTTCGTTGTTGACTTCCTTGTTGCTTCCGGGTGTTGTTTTCGGATGTAGAGTAAACTTGTGGTCTTGCGTACCTTGCAGGTACCTCAGTGTGTGCTTCACACTTTTCAATTGGATGTATGTTGGCTGTTGCTAGCTCTTGTGTTGCAAAGCTCGGGTCTGGTCTTGTGTGTGTCATCCGTTGGAGCTTTCCAATGATTCTGTAGAGTGCACGTTCTTCTTTGTCGACCGGTGTGTTCTCATTGTCGTCGTTGCTTGCCTTGTTTGCTGCCGTCCCTGGAGTTGTTGCGGTCTCGTATGTTGTCATGCCTGCTTTCTCCAGCATTGTCGTGGTGTAGTCTTTGCTGAGGCTGATCTCGTAGTGATCACCTTTGTTGGTGATACCTCTTTCTTGTGGAGGCATCGCTTGTCGAGCCGGAACCTTGTGTTGTTGTGAACAATTCATTGACAGTTGTCGTCTAATGGAAAGACGGTCATCTTTATGGACAAGGATGCATGCTGTGCCATCCTTTGTCATGTAGACGCTTGGTTCANTACACGTGCTTGTAAGCATGCTTGTGAAACTTGCTTGTGAAACTGCCGTCGGCGAGAATTGTAGTTGTTGTTTGAGCTCAAAGGCTCAACATTGTAGAGATGACTGTTGAAGGCGTCTGCTGTGACATATGTTGTCAGTATGTCTGCAGGGTTGTCTAGCATGCTGATTTTTGTGCGCTGGTGGTATGCCAATGTGTATCTGTTGTTGTATGGTATTTCGGCGCATTGGCCCGATTCCTGTTGCAATGGTTTTGGCACTGGTGTAATCCGTGTGGATGTGTGTTTGTAGTCTGTTCGTGGGGTATTGTTTCCGTCAGAAAGTTTCTGATTGTGTAGTGCTTTTTGTGCTCTTCTTCTTCTACTACTCTTCTTGAATTGTTGCTCTTCCATGCTTCGTTGTTGACTGCCTTGTTGCTTCCGGGTATTGCTTTTCCGATGTGGGGTGAACTTACGTACCTTGCAGGTACCTCAGTGTGTGCTTCACTCTTTTCAGCTCGATGTATGTTGGTTGTTGCTAGCTCTTGCGTTGCAAAGCTCAGGTCTGGTCTTTTGTGTGTGTGTGTGTCATCCGTTCGAGCTTTCCAATGATTCTGTAGAGTGCGCGTTCTTCTTTGTCGACCGGTGTGTTCTCATTGTCGTCCTTGCTTGCCTTGTTTGCTGCCGTCCCTGGAGTTGTTGCGGTCTCGTATGTTGTCATGCCTGCTTCCTCCGGTATTGTTGTGGTGTAGTCTTTGCTGAGGCTGATCTCGTAGTGATCACCTTTGTTGGTGAGATACCTCTTTCTTGTGGAGGCATCACTTGTCGAGCCGGAACCTTGTGTTGTTGTGAACAATTCATTGACAGTTGTCGTCTAATGGAAAGACGGTCATCTTTATGGACAAGGATGCATGCTGTGCCATCCTTTGTCATGTAGACGCTTGGTTCTCTTTTTGAATCTTGTCATGTTGAGGTCTTGTAGGATTTGTGCTAAGTTTTGCCTCTGCTGTACCAGTTTGGACATTGCTAGGCTTTGTAAGAATTCCACTGAAATGTCTCCTGCCTTGATGTTCCTCAGGGGATGGATCATTGCTGTCATTGCTAGTGTTAGCAAGATTCGAAGTATACAGAAAATTGGTGTGCTTGCGTAGATTGTGCCTGCATCCTCAATTTGTTTAGTGTATCCTTTGTCCTCTCTTCTTGCTTTGATCTTGTCCCATCCTTTGTCCTCTATTCTTGCTCTGATCTTGTCCTTTTTTTTTTACAATACTTAATTNCTTGATTCTATGACTGTTGCTTGTTGTTCAGGTCTGAGGTCATTGATGTTCACTCCAGAGTAAACACCTTTCCTTCGGGCGTTCAATTTCATGTTTCGTTCCCTTTATTGTCTTCTTCTTGTCTAGTCCTTTTGTGCTGTGAACCGTTCGTTCAAAGAGGGTTTCTCTTCTCTGCCTGTTGTTCGTCTTCACACGACGTTGCGGTTGTTGTTTCACCTCTCCTTGTCGTCATTGTCACGGCATTGATCCTCATTCTTGTTGCTGGTGGTTCCTCTGCCTGAGGTCTTTGCAATGTCTGTTGCTGCTCTGATGTTCTGTTGTTTGGACTCACTGCCTTGTGCGATCTCGTCTGGCTGTTGTCTCTTTGAGAATGGCAACGGTTGTCTCCTTGAAGGATTTACCGGCGCCATTGTCCTTGGCGAGGCAACGATTGCCTCTCGTTGAGCTGGTGTGCTTGTCGCTGTGTGTTGTGGCTGCTGATATTGTGAATGTATTCCTGTCTGTGTTGTGTCTTCTGTTCTGCGTGTCTCTGTCACGGTCTGTTCTGGTGTGAACGTTGGCTTTGCTACTGGTATCAGCATTGTTGGTTGTAGCACTTCTGTCAGTGTCGCTGCTGTCTATGGTGGTGCATTGATGATGTCCATCAATCGTCTGTCGTGCTTGTCTGGTTCAATCTGGCGTCCACTTGTTGTTGCTCTGATAATCCTTCCTTGTACGCCAATGAATGACTCACTTGTTGTTGGGTTCTTGCCAAGGAATCTGTCTTGGTGTGGCATCATGTACTGTACTGTTTCACCGTGTCGTGTGCTCTTTGTTCCACCTCCAAAAATAGGAAGTGTTGCCATCATTGTGGATTGCAAACCTATTGAGTAAATAGGCTGCGCGCCGAATCACCTGCCATGGGTGATTGATGTTAGTGACGCTAAGCTTGTAGTTGTTGTTCAGTTGTGATGTGAATGCTCTGCTTTGATTACAAACTATCTTGTGGAATCGTTCAATGATTCCTTGTGATTGTGATATGTATGCTGGTAATTGTCTCATGGTGATGTTGCTGCCACTTGTTCTGGCTGTTGCTTTCTGCAGTGATGCAAGGTATTCCTCAACATTTGCGTCAGGTGTGTGAACTGTCTCTGCTTGTCTTGTACAATTGTTGCCATGCTCATGACTGCTAATGCTGAAACAGCTGTGACTTGTTTGTCCTGCTTGTCTTTGATGTATGCAAAGTCACATTGCATGACCGGCAGCTTGCTTGTCTTCTGTGTTGCGTGATTGTTTGCTTTGACCTTTCTCTCAAAGCAAATTGGGCACAATGCTCTGTGTGGTGGGTGTGTCAGATTGTGTTCTCTGCTTTCTTGTTCTGTTAGTTGTTGTGCTGCTTTGATGCCTTCTGCTGGCTTTATTGCTTGTTGTGTGTCTTCTTCGTCCGTGCTGTACTCCTCCTTGTATGCTGTCTATTTCTGTCCTCTTCTCTTCCTTCTCTCTTCCTCAAAGTTTGTTGATCCTTGCCAAGTCTTGCCTGTCTGTCTTCGCTGCTGTGATGTCCATTGATCATCAAACCTTCTCATTTTGAACCCATCTTGTGAATTCATGAACGAGACTCTGCGTTCAGGGTCTGGTTCATGTTGTGTCTGTTGTGGTGTGTAAAGTTCATCGTGTGGTTGTATGTGGAGACGAGTCCACATGTGTCCGTCTTGTACCCTGTAGACTTCTGTTTGTTAAAGTGTGGATCGTGCTGGTAATGCTGTTGTTGACTTGCTTGTAGGTGCCAGTTGTGTGCTTGCTGATGCTTCTCTTCTGTCGTAGACCAGTGTATAAGTGTAAATGTTGTTGACTCTGTGGATGCTTCTTGTTTGCTTGATGCACTTGTTCAAGTTGTTCTGTCGCGAGATGGCTTGCTATCCATCTTTTGAGGTGTCATTGTTGTTGTCTTCCTCTGTAGTTCTTGTCCAGGATGTAGTAGCGCAGAAGAGCTCGTCAGTGATGTAGTTCCAGTGGATGGTTTGTTGTCCATCTGTGTCTTGTGTGCTGTCTTCCTCTGTAGTTCTTGTCCAGGATGTAGTGATGTCGAAGAGCTTGTCAATGATGTAGTCCTAGTGGGTGATTTGTTGTCCACCTGTGTCTTGCGTGAGGTTGTTGTTTCTGTCATGTTGTACCAGGCTTCAGCTTGAACCATGACTCTTCTGTCCAAGCTTGTCCTTGTAGGACTAGTTTCTGTTGTTGTGGTGCTCAAAATCTTCATTGTTCTTGTCCGGTCTTTCACAATTGTTCTCCTGTAGTTCTCCAACTCGTTTGTTGGAACTGGGCATGTCTTGTGTGTACCTTGTGGACTCTTGCCAAGTGTTCCTCGTTGCCTTACGTCCAGTAGTCGCTGTTTCCTCCAACAGTGTTCTGGACCTTGTGTTGTACTTGTGCTTGGTGCAATCACTGCTGTTGTTCCCTCACTTGTATGTTGTATCTTTGTATCCGTAATGTGCTATTGGATAGTATTGGTGTCACTGTTGTTTTGAGATAGTACAAACTGTGCTCCTTGACCAGTGTTGTGTTGAAGCCTCTTGCATGCTTCATTGTTGATTGTTCTTCTGTGAAGGTAAGTTCAAAGCCTTTTCAAGCCTTGACTCAGACAATTGTGGCTCCTTGTCTGCTGTAAGTGTCTGTATTGGGAACTCCTGTGCAAACCATGGTGCTAAAAAGTGTGTTGCTACACCGCTGTTGACCATTGTGTCAATGTAGTTGATTGCCTGTCCTGCATTGCCTTCGTGTACATCTGCAACCATGATTGGTTCATTGCAATGTACTCCAGAAATTCTCTGGACTGTTGGTGTGTTGTGTGTTGCTGCCATGCCGGAAGTCCCCTGTGCTCAGGATCAAGCCTCCTCCTTACATGACTCCTGTTCTCTCTGTTGCAGAGTGTGTGTTGTGCTGGTAATGCAAGTTGTTGTCCTTGATGGCTCATGCTGTGCCAACAGTAGTTGTCATAGCCGTGTGGATCTTTATGCCGTTGGTATGTTGTGTCATGTTGTTCTGTTGTTGCTGTTGGTGCTTCCCTGTAATTGTAGAATGAAACTCTACAATGTTTGGCTATGTGTCTTTGTTGTCCACATCTGTAGCACCTGTCTTGTGCTTCCTTCCCTTTAGTTCCTTTCCTTCTTCCTTTGTGCCCCTGCTTTTGTTGTCCTTTCATGCTGAAAGGATTGCCTTGTCCAACTGGACCTTTGCCATATCCTTTGTATCCTTTTTCTTCTCCTTTGTGTCCTACGGGGTCCTTTCCTTTTCCTTCTCCTTTGTGTCTTCCGTAGCTCTTTCCTTGTCTTTCTCCTCTGTATCTTCCGTAGCCCTTTCCTTGTCTTTCTCCTTTGTATTTTCCGTAGCCCTTTCCTTGTCTTTCTTCTTTGTATCTTCCGTTGCTCTTTCCTTGTCTTTCTCCTTTGTATTTGCCCTTTCCTTTGTATCCTTTTCCTTTACCTTCAATTGCTGAGATGTCCATGGGTGCTTTTCCTCCACCGTGATTTGTGCACACACTTGGTGATGTTTGTTGTTTCAACTTGGAAGTTGTTCTCTCTTGTTGAATGCTGGTGTTGCTCTGTAGTACTCCATTATCGTTGCTCTCACGGTGCCGTGGGTTGGTGATTGTCCTGCTAGCAGCTGCAAGTGTTGTTGTAGTGGTCCTGTTGTCTCATTGCGGATGACTGCTATTTTCACAGAGTCTAGGAATGCTTGTCCATACTGTGAAAATGTCGCCTCAAAATGTTTCATGCCAAATGTTGGCTTGAGAAGTTTAGTGAGGTAAACTATTGACCTTGTTCCCAATGGAATGGAAAACCTAACGCACAACTGTGCATAGATCTCAAAACCATTGTGCGACTGCTGTTGCCTGCAAGTTGTTGCTACTGCTTCAACTTTCCACTTGTTTGTTTCCTTTGTTGTGGATGCTGCTGCTACTAGGTCTGTGTCTCTGATGATGGTTGTGAATTTCTCTGCGTTCTCCTGCAGTTGTGGTAGTGTGTTGTCCGTTAGTCCCATGTTTTCTTGAAACTTGCACTTCTATTCTAGCTTGTTGTCCATTAGTCCCATGTACGCCTGGAACTTGTATTTCCATTCTTCAAAGGTACCATACTCCTCTGTGAATGCTTGTGGTTGCATTTTGTAACGGTGCATGTTGACTGTGCTTTGTGCTGTGGTACCGTCCTCCTGTTGTGTTGATTGTTGTGCTCCATCCGTAGATGATTGAGATTCCATTGTTGTTGCCTACTCTTCTCAAGTAGGGCACGTACTGTTGTGTCTATGTGTGCGCAGTGTTGTTTATTGTGGCTCACCTGGATTGTCGAACCAGGATTGTTTGTAGCTGCTCCGCTACCATGTTAAATTCCAAGCTTCAATTGTGCAAATGTAAACTCACTCAGCTGTATTGTTTTCTCTAGGGCAATTGTTCTACATTGACCCAAGGGC
>DF239178.1:288819-339667 GCA_000507305.1 Breviolum minutum Mf 1.05b.01 | reverse complement strand
AAAACATGGAAATAAAAGATAAAAAATATAAAAGAAAAATATAGTTAAAATAAAAATATATATAAAAAAAAATGAAATAAAAGAATATTAGAATGATAATGAAAGGTTGTCGGTCGGTCGTTGGTATTTTTTGATACCAAGTTTGGTGTTATCGCTGTAATTATTGTTGTTATTTGTTATTATTCTTTGTGTTGCCATTCTTATTATCATCCTTGATATATCTATATTTTTGAATTATTCGATAATTATTACTAAAATTTTAATTAATATTAGTTCTGAAGCTTAAATGTTTTTGAAGCTATAATGTTTAATATCATGGTTTTTTTGTTGGTATTATTTGTTTATATTATGGAGATTTTGATTATTCTGATTATATTTATTTTTCTCTTCTTACTATCGTATTATTGATGTTATTGTTGGCGTTGTTGTTCTTGTTGTTGTTGTTGTTGTTGTTGTTGTTATTGTTGTTGTTCTTGTTGTTGTTCTTGTTATTGATTGTTGTTGATTGTTGTTGATTGGTGTTGGTTGTGGGTGGTTAATGTCGGTTGTCGGTTGTCGGTTGTCGGTTGTCGGTTGTCGTTTGTCGGTTGTCGGTTGTCGGTTGTCTTGTTGGTTGTTGGTTGTTGGTTGTTGGTTGTTGGTTGTTGGTTGTTGGTTGTTGGTTGTTGGTTGTTGGTTGTTGGTTGTTGGTGTTGTTGTTGTTGTTGATGTTGTTGTGTCTCAGTGTTGTCTTGTTGCTGTTGCGTTGTTGTGGAGTATTGTAATCGAAAGCAATGGGTTGAGTGAATATATATAGTGCAAAATAATAAAAGGACGAAGAAAAATAGATTTTTGAAAAAAAAAAACAGAGAAAGAAGAGAAAGAAGAAAAAAAAAAATCAGAGGAGAACAATGGGTTGGGTGGAGATGCGTCGCGGGGCGGGAAAAATTACGGATGCTATTCATAAAACCTATATTTAAAAAATTAAATCCTAAACCCCTAAAAAAACAAAAATACATATTTGATATAATATACTTTAAATTGAATCCTCATTTAATTATTGATTCAAATCTTAAATTCAATAGCTTCCTTTCTTAATTTTTATTCAATAAAATAATTTATAAAATAATAATTTTTTTTTTCGAAATACAAAAATATACTTTCGAAATTTCATTGTTGGTGGCTGGTGAAAGATGCGAACAGGAAAAAATTCCTTTGAGGAAGAAAAAAAAAATCTGCTTTAAAGGGAACTAAGGAATAAATAAGAAATACAAAACAAGAGTCCAGGCATGAAACCTCCGTCCCACCCACAACCCGGCCCTGCTCAAGGAAACCCCAACCAAAATTTATTCCCAAGATTCAATAATTATTGTTTTATATTTATCGATAAAATTTTTGCAAACCTCCCATTATCTTTCTATTTATTATTATATATTCTAATAATTTTCATTATTTGATTTCTCTCATTTCTATAATTATATTATCCTTTGTTTTTATTATTATTATTTTAATTTAATTTTTAGTTTTTATCGTTATAATCTTATCAAATAATTATTAAATAAATTTTAATTTAATTATAATGTATTTTTGAAGATATATATTCATATATTAATTATCTATAATAAATATTAATATGAATTATAGAAAATAAAATTAAAATATTTTATTAAAATAATATAACCCTAATATCAAAAATATTAATAAATAATTTCATTTTATTAAAAATAATAATAAAATATATTATCAAATTTCTTTTTTTTGCATATTTATCTAATTTATAAATTATTTTATTAATTTATCTAAATTAAAAACTCTTATATTAATTAATTTCTTATTTTTTAATATATATATTAATTAATAATATATATATAAATTTCAGAAATATATAATAATTAAAATATATAATATAATATTTTTTATTTAAATTTAATAAAATAATATTAATCTAAAATATTTAATATATATATAAATTGGCTAAATCAATTTTATAAAAAATATATATTTTTTTAATATTAAATATATATTATAATGAATTTAATTATTATATAATTATTAGATTTTTATAATTATATTTAGAAAAATAAATAGATATTATTTAATAAATCATTATAATTATTAAAAAATACAAATAAAATTAGATATAATATTAATATCATTTTAATAAATTAAAATATATAATATATTAGCCAAATAAGAAAAATTTTAATCAAGGCCACGAAATAAAGATATGTTGCCAAATAGAATATAGAATAAACATATGAAGTTCCATGAAGTTCCTATTGTTGTCTTGTGTTTATTCAGCTCACACGGCTGTTTCTGCTCATTATTTCCTCTGTTGCTTTGACTTGAATCTGAATTTTCATTCAATCGTCGTCTGCTCCATACGAATTATTATGATGCTTCGAGTGCTCAAGCGTTCCCTTCCTATTTGAATTTCTTTCTTCGTTGTTCACACTTCGCTCAATTGCGGTATGTATGTCGGTGCTTGGCTGTCTATATTTTCAATCCTTTGCACTGCCGAAGCAGTGCCATTATCGAGAACTCATACATTCATAAACCAACCACATAGAACATACAACCAGAAAGGAATAATATGCCCCTATCAAACTCTTCATCCAGCCCAAAACCGAAAGACCCTACTATGCTCACCGAATCAGCGGATCAACTGGCAGCATTCAAATCTTTTGTCGTCAAAGACTAAGACCACCACGAATAAGAAACTAAGTGATGAAATTCAATTAGATTACCAATAAAGACATTTATATATACCATAAAATGCATGCGGCTGCCCGCAAAATTCCACCAGCGCTTTCACCGATCAACCAGTCCACGTGGACCAACGCCATCCACAAACTTTCTGCTATCCTAAAACATTTCATTGGCCAACCTAATCTACAGTCCAACAAACCCTTACAAACCGTACAATCTGCTGTCAACAATCTAGAAGCAACTTTCGATTGATTCGATCCACAAAACCTTCAATCGCTCCTTGGCATAGGCCCCAGCACTAAAACCCAAGCCCTACTATCTTCTAGCGGTATTATGCAAGAGAAACTGCTTATTCCGAGCATTTGCTTACCAGCATCCATTGTTCAATAAAGCCCAGTACCAACAAAATTGGTCAGAACCTATGAAATCCGTGACAATCCAACCAGTAAATCACATGCCCCTTCACCACATACCTCATCTGTTTCCTCAAGTCTTGACATTTAACATGCAATCTTATATGTATACTTGGCCAATGAAAGAATATATACTAAATAATCATTCAATTTCTACTTATGTATATGCTTTATATTATACTGTATATACTCCTAATATCTCCTAACACATGCACACACATCTGAACAAAATATGGGGACCAAAATCAAGCAATCTATATTGCAACAGGTTTTTAAATCTTGCTCGCTTGTCATTTTAGAGCGCTTCACAGGATTTGCTTTATACTATCAACCAGCCCGTTTTGATCCATTTTGTTCCTTTTTGGGGGCAAAGCCGTGGTCACTTCTTTGGAGGAAGCACCATCTGATCTTTCTTTCTGTACCTCAAAACGGCCTCAGGTTGCCCACGAACGAATCTTTCAATGCTCTTGTAGCCTCAGAAAGTGGCGTCAAGCGCATTTGCCGACTTGCCTTTGCTTGGAATGAAGGACTTGCCGAATTACAAGGAAAACTGAAAACCATGGGCGTGCATGCTTGGGACAGCAAAGCGGATACAATGGATTCGTCTATGATGTATCCAATAAGCATCATTAAGCTCAGCTGCCAAGCTTTTCAGGCGCGAAATTCTTGACCTTGGTGGCCAAGCATGTCGAATCTTGAAATTCCCCGAAACACGTTAAGCACACTCACAAAAATGAGAAGAAAGAGGACCAAGCATTGACCTTTTCCAGGTTTTCCAGGAGTTCTGAAAGAGGAAAGCCCTCCTGGTCAACATCAGAAAGGGTCAAGTGCTTCCTAGCGGTCCTAGCGCTTAGAATGGGCACAAAATCTCGGAATTGCATGAATTGCTGCCTCACTGCTGCCAGCGTAGATTTGAGACGATTTGAGAAACTTGGGATAAAGATGGATAAAGAGAAATGACGCAACTGCACCAGGATTTGCAGAAATGAAATGATAATGAAATAAAAGAAAACTGTCTCAAGCATTCGTAGATGTGAGGAGTCGGATTGTAGGAAGTTGCATGGTCGTGGTCGTGTTGGTGCAGTTTTGCTGTTTTTACCTTGCTTTTGCCATGACTTGTGTTTCGGCTAGTCTCCCCCCACATGCCCACAGTCCTGACACTTTTTACTCAAAATTAACTGGAGTGCTTTCTGGATGGCCTTCGAACAGACTCAAACACTTGCTACTGCTAATGGCACCTCACTCGTTGTTTGTTCGATTTCATCTTGCTGCAAAAAACAATGCAACTCGAGCACTCCATGCTGGTGGCCTTTTCACGCTTTCCCTGCTTCTCCATTTCTTCTTGATCGACCTGCAGCGACAGGCGTTTCAAGCGGTGGCTTTCTGCGCCCCTTTGGCAGCAGTGTCAAAGTACAGCAGTCACTGCCAAGGTCTGACCTACCCGGGTCTAGAAATGGCTTAATGGCGTTTGGAAAAACTTCATCAAGATCTCTGGACATGTCAGTTTTACATCTACTAATTTGGCAGGCATCGTAATAGTTATATGATTGGTTGGCCTGCCGTGCGGACCCTTGCTTACTTTTGGCATTCTTCGAAGCTCCGCCATAGTCCACTACTGGAGACTCCAAAACAAGTTTCTTGGAGACTCTTGTTCTCTCTTGATCTTCAAACAAAGGCTATCTAAGGATATTCAATTTGATTGACAATTCAATCGCGTCATATAGCTCGAAGAAACCTCCTCAGGCTCATCTTCATCTTCGTCGTCCTCATCTTCGTCATCATCATCGTCGTCTTCCTCTTCTTCATCTTCTTCAGGTGCCACTGTTGCTTCTTCTGCCTGCACTCAATGGTACGTGAAACCGGCAACCCAACGGCCGTGCTCTATGCGTCTTGCGACTGTCGAGGCCCTCTGATTCAGCATGGTTGAGTCCTCTTTCAGAAGTGATACCTAGATTCACCAACACAAAATAGAGAATAATTGTATAATAATAGAGAGTGTATTGCTGGAAAGTGATATGTATATATAAATATACGCACATATTGATTCATATTATAAATATAACCGGTTGCATTGATTTACGTATAGAACATAAAATTATGATGTACTAGTAACTACCATGATATGCGATATACCATGATATATAATGACGGATGTATGTTCACACAATATATGATAATAATACATGATATATACAGTATACGCATAAAGATGACATGTATTATGCAATCATAATGCACAATGTAAAAGTAGTTCTCTTGGCCAGGCCTTTGCTCCAGTTGCAGGGTAACCACCCTTGTCAGTGTCTTTAGCCTGAACAGTCTGGCTGAAAAAAACTCGGAGCTCAGGAAAACACATTGAGCCACCTCAAGCCTTCCCGTCAAGTTGCTGCGGGCGCTAACTTTCAGAAGTTCAAACCAGAAAACCTTCGCTATCCTTTTCTACTAGAATGTCAGGCCAAAGGTCACGCAAGATTGGATAAATCTCAGAGAGAAACTTCAAGCATATTGAAAAACTCACACGTTCTTTTTAAATGCACACAGACATAATGCACATACATGACAGCCAACTTGAATCGCGCTTGGCACCTAGAACAACAAATAATCCCGTCTGGTAAGGCACAGTGCCACTATCGTCCTTTCTATTCTATTGTTTTTTGGTCAGCCTACTCGACAAAACCCATACACGAGTACCTCCATTTGTCATGACTAGGAACGCGTTGCAGCTCCCATCTTGTGCGTGTTTTTTTCATGCTTTCCATATTGTAAATATGATTAATAAATATATATTAATTGACTCATTGGGATTCCAAAATCCTTCTCCTCAAATCTACTCTTCCTACCCTGACCACTCTGAAATATACCCTTCCAGTTAAGTGGGGTCAAAAACCAGGGGATCAGTTTACAAATCATTCGCGCCTCTGCAGCTGCTTTGGAAGCAAGCTCCTAGCAAGGTGGTGAACAATCCCAATACAAAATGAAACACCTATCGCAAATAAGTAAAATATCATATCGAGGTAACCGTGTTGCATGACGTCACACAAGTGCACTGCAGCATGCAATCCGCCATGCCCATTGAGAACTCTTCACAAAGAAATACAACAACCTTAATAAAAGGTTCAGAGCCAAAGCTGTCGAGCCAAGCTAGCAAATCATATGGAGAAATTCCCGGCATATTCCTCCTATCATCTACAAGTACTATCTAGATCCTACTAGCCAACAAGCAGGAGAATGATAATGTCGTCCATGAATGACTGCGTGGCTGTGCCACGTATACAATCTCAGCCCCACTGAGCATCAAAAACTATTCAAAACGAGTGGGTGGAAGCGAATGCCACTCTTGGAACAGGGACTAGCCTAAGGCAAATCGAACTGCAAGACCCATGCAGAAAAAATGTCTTGACTCCGAGGTCGATGTCTAGTTTGCTTACGTCCCAGTGTAAGCCAACATGCAATCTTCGACGAACAAAAAGCACAACCCTGAGCATCTGCAGTCGGCAAGAGAGTGCAGGTGTACATAGAAAGTCATGAACCCAAATACAGTATGTAGGTCATCTTCGTGTCAGCATTACCAAAATACCTTTGATATAATGTGATTATATATATATGACTCATAGACTCATAATGAATTATATCTAGAATTTCAACACATCGACAGAGTTCAATATATGGAATCTCCTTTCTCGTAGCAGGGGAACAAATCCAACGTACATTTTGTGGCTTGGTCTGGCCCCAAGAATGTAAATGTTCATTTTTCAGGTTTTTTCGAATGTAAATTCACATTATTGAGGTAGATCCCCGTGTAAGTCACGGGGAAACCTCAAACACGCCAAGTTCTATTTTTGAAGTATGAAAAAGGCACCGGAGAAAATCTCAAAAAGGCAAATTAACATTTTTGAGGTGTTCAAACATCAATCAATATGTTGCAAACCATATCATCTTGCAAGGTGCCGGCATCAACAGCACTTTTTGGAAATCAAAATAGTTCTTTGTACTGGGTGAGCAGGCAAAACGATGATTGAGAATAGTATATTAGATCGCAAGATACTTGTTATTGCATTGCTGTACCAAATGGATGGTTCAGAGAACAATCATTGAGAGTATATATACATGTTTGGACATATTTGTAATATGCGCGTATATATTTGTAATGTACACAGATGCACATATATATCTGTATATACCGTATGTAGCATGCTTGTGTGAAAGGTGCCTACGGAAAATGCAGGTTACTGATTCAAGAAGCGATCCAAGAGCGAGTCATCCACCGATGAAGCTTCACAAATGTAATACTGCATGTTCTACCTGGTGGCCAGTCTTAACATCATGACTGAAGGAAATTTAATCAAAATCATTAACATGTCAGTGCCTTCCACGATATAGGGATGAAAGTAACAAGTGTTTAAAACCACCACCTAAACACATAGCTACTGCGGGCCTTACTTACATTTCTCAACCTCCCCCCTCTCCCCAAAATTGCAAGTTACATTGACTGAAGCCCCTCGTGAAAAGACTTCACGTAAGGGTAGTGATTAAATGTACAATAACGACATTTGAGTACTGTACATATAGGTGTATCAATCTGTTTATGGATTTAAAACTGGAATTGCAAGTAAATACATAAACTCGCAAGTGTAAGCTTTCACGAGTGATATGTTTGATCCTAGCGTATGAATACCAACAAATCATTGGGCTCGGCGATAGACAAACATCAGTATGATTCAGTATGTTCGTATGCGTAGGTTGTACCATCCAACCACTGGTGGGCTACCGGTACCAGGACTAGGAATGCGATCAAGAAATTCGACAGTGTTTGGTACTATTTAATGCGTAGCTTGCCCAACCACATGTTGCTGGGATCAGTACTGTTGCTTGCTGTAGTACTACCATTGCTACCATGACAAGAGGGGCGGTCTGAAGACGTGAAGCTGAATTTACAGCACATGGTGTGTGTATGTAGTGCATGCAGTGCATGTAGTGTATATCGGCCAGTGTACATGCAAAATGTATGTGCTTATGATCTGTAGCGGTGCAAGCAGTACGTTGTACAGCTGCCAGTTGTACTAGTACTGGCGCTGGTCCCATTGCTGCAGTGCTATTGTCGCTCCAAGTAGTACCTGTAGTCCTGCTACTAGTACTGTTAGTTCCTAGAATCCTAGAATAGGCCTAAAAGCAAAGCAGGTGCATGTACATCGTACATCATATAGAGCTTATAGCAGGGAGCTGCAAGGAGAATCAACTACTGGATCGACATTGCCGTAGGTCAGGAGGATTGACCAAGGAATGTTCACCCACAAATTGACCGATGTGACAAGATTTATGATTCATTGCATAGACGCTCTCTGAGAACTATGTCAGTATAATAGCGGCCAAAGGAAAGGAAATCAGAATGCAAATGGCATAAGAGCACTTTTCATGATTGTTCATTCTACAAAGTGCTTTTGAATGTTTTGGCATGTTTAATCAGCCCGGCCCTGGATTCATCGAATGACCCAAAATGTGTAGACCGAGATGTCCTGCTGGAACACAATCAGCTTCTGGACGAGGTCTTCCTTGGAGCCCTTCTTGCCAAGACCTTCAGAAACAACACAGACTGATCCACCACAGCCCTTCAATGTACAATGTGGAAGCCAGAATGCGCCAGTATTCGTCAATACCCACGCAGCGACCTTGAAGTGTTCATAATGCCACTGACAATATTTCAAACGTCCAATTTGCTGAATATTCTAGAAGCCTTTTCAAGCAGAACACAGTCTATCGCTTGCGTTTGATCGTTGATTTTCTTCAAAGTGTCTTCTCAATCCTAGGAGAACTTCCGGAAAAAGGCCTAATTCATAGTGTCAAACGACAAATACAGCAATAGGATTACCTTTCCCGGCGACAACAAATTCCAAGACCTCTTGCGACGCATTCCTCTTCAAGTTCTTTTTTTGAGAGGCCACTCCTGATAGGATGACTATGTCATCAAAAGACAATGCCTTCCGGACCCTGGAACCCAACAACCCGGCAATCCATACAAATCACATCAAATCACTTGTTTAGTGTCATTTAGTGTCAAGTGATACACTAGTGATAGTCCCAACTGGGGTCTCTGCCAATTGCGATCACGAAACTTCTTCAAATCCTAGACAGTGGCATGCGCTCACACCGTGATCTTTCAATCCTAGAAATTATCACACCATACATCAAGAATCATCACAAATACCAGTGTGTGGTGACGTGGGCTTCAATCCAGGGGAGAAAATGGCAGAAGGGACACACGAGCCCCGCCTCTGGTGCAAGGGCTGGAGTCGTTTCAGCCTCTGCAACAATTATAAAACAAAACTGTGACTCATCTAGTGACAAACACGTATAGTATTATACTGTACTGCACATCAACTTCTTCAATGTGTCTCATAGACCTCTTTGATTTCGTCCTTGCTTTCTCCAGCTTTTCCGCCATCAAAGTTGGCCAACTCCGCCTGCTATTATTCTTTAGCACGGCGTTGTACTCTCTTCCATGAGATGGAGAGCAAAACCAACTTGAACAAGAACATCAACAATGAACTTGCATTCAAAAAACAAGCGACTTCTTCTGCGTCACTTTGTGGAACTCACAAGAACTCGTTGAAAGAATGAAAACACATGAAACACATTGAAACACATCATACTGCCTCATGTTCCTGCTCCAAAGTCTCAAGTTCTTTCTGGGCGGCTTCCTTCATTGCCCCTGGAAAGCTCCAGATCAAGCTTTAGAACTTTAGATAACTTTAGAACCATATTGATCTGATTGAACCATATTGATCCATATTGCATGATCAAAACCTTTCTGTCTGCGCAAGTGTTTGTGCTCTGACACTTTTACCTTTTGACTTCTTGATCTTCTTTTCCAACTCCTTGCCAGGAAATCAAGATAGAACACACCGGGTTGATAAGTATGCATAGTTATAGTCATAGTGTACATTGGCACCCTCTGTGGAGCCTAACCCGCGTGTAAAATAATGTGCAAAATGTCAAGAATTGGTATACCTATCCCTTGGCTTACCTTTGTATACCTTTGCACAGCTTTTTTCCAAGCGTATGTGGTGGTCTGTCGCATCAAACTTCTTTTGTCTAACTACACTTCTGGAAGGCATGCGACGTCCTGCCGCTGCTGCTTCTGACGCTGCACAAGCTTTGACCTTTCAAACAATCGCACTGCACAAACAGTTTACAAGCTGCCCAGGACTCTGCACTACAGCTAGCCGGTAATCATAGAAGGAATGAAAAGAGGTTCGTTCTTGATCTGTGAAACCATTGCGGAATTTTCCGGCTGCCCAACACAGCGTATCTGGAATCTCCAGAGGGATTGAATCAGGGAAACTGAAAAAAATCCCTCCTATGATGCAACCTCTGAGTCTCCAGCCCTCTCCAGCCACAAATGATTTTCAGAAACACAATTGCCTACTCTCGAAACACAAATCCTTTGCAATTTCTGGCCACCCCTGAGCAAATCGGACGACTCGCCTCTCAACATTCTTAGCATCCATAGCTTTCAGAATATACAGCGTGAATGTATGAATACGATTGAGTAATGTTGAGTATGTCTACTTTTAATTTGAGGGTTATTGCCGTCACCGAATCCTAAGTGCGCACCATGCTCTTCTAGCCACCGGAAGTGATGCTTCTGATCACTTTGCAGATTTGCTTCGAAGGGTGATATAGTGGGATTTTCAACAAAGCTCGCAAAGCTATATAGTTTTTACCTTTCATCCTTTTTCAATCCGGTTTCAATCTGGAAAGTCTTGACAACATGCTCCAAGAATCTCCAAGGCTTTTTGGGTAATGAGGGAAGTTATAGAAGAAAGTCCAATCAAGCGCTGCTTCAAGCCTATATTTTGTGGAAGTGAAAAAATGGCTGCAAAGAGGCAAGTGCTTTCAAATGTTTTAGGATGGCACAGTTGCTCAAGCCCTTTTCATATCTGTCTGTCACTTTTCTATGTGTTTCGTGTTCGTTTTGATCTGCAATGGACTCTTTGGACTCTTTGTACAGTCAAGAGATGTTTCTCCTCTTAGACTCTTGCATTATCATGAAACAAGGCCCATAAGGCCAAACTCAGGGATTCTTGCGAAGCATCAGTTTGACAAATTCCTGAAGGCAAAGCGAGTTGTGAAATCAATACCTAGTGTCAGTGTCATCCATTCCCTTTCAGGATCTTTCAGGTCAAAACATAGTCACACACACACACACACTAGGTCAATGAGTTGACTCACACCAGTCTTCCACTGAAAAACAATACACGGCAAAGGCCTGGTAGTCGACCAGACCATCCTGTCCAAGCCAAAATCACGAATGAGGCCACATGCTGAAGTTATTCTTGTCACTCAACTCCCGTCCGAGGAAAGAAGTGAAATGCGCATTCACTTGAACAGTCCCTGTCTTGCAAAATGAGGCCCACCATTCTGATTCGACACATGCATCTTAAATTTTTGAATTATTTGACTTGCAGCTAGCTAGTCCTGTTCTGCAGGATGCTGCGAAGCTGCCTCGGCCCTGTACCTGCGGAAATTCTTAAATACAGGGTCTATTAGATATCCGATTCTAGTAGGTAGTACCAGTATGAGACGTTTTGCCAATAATTAGTTTTCCTGCCTATCATCCAGTCCCAGTCTAGTACGTCCAATACTGTGACTTGCACCGTTGGCTGGACAATACATGCTTTATGTACTGGAGCATGATATAAGCCATGCTAAAACCGTGCTCACAAACACACAAATGCTTGCCATTGTGTTGCGCAATTCTGAAGTTTCCGAACTTGCAACCTCTTGCGACACTGAACCAATCATGATCCAGTACATCTATATTCGTTTCCATTCCATAAGGTATCTATCGCATCTTCCAACTGAAAGTGAGCTTACCCACTTATTATGTCTGAACACATGGAACACATTGTCTCAGAAGTGCACCTTTCATCGTTTAGTTCTGAGAGCCCAGCTCGCTCAGAAACGTCTCAAATTGCTCATCTGAGAAAGGACTATTCCCTAATGTCCTGCCAAACATCGTGGAGTTGCAATGACTGTGAATTTGCACACAAACAAACAATTTGAGAACCCTGAAGCCTGTGCTGTTTTCCTCAAGCGAGCCAGATGCGCGTCATTTGCTTGCGGAAGTCACTATCCTCGTTTACGCTGATAAAGCCGCTTCCGTCTTTGTCAAAGACTGCAAAGGCTTGCATCAGCTTTTGCTGCAGAACGACATCCTGCCGTTGAGAAGCAACGTTTCGTCTCAGTCGATAAAGATCTCTACAAACTGCAAACTTAATTGATATCATTATATATAATATATATAATGTAATTTTTGATTGATGATGTATCATAATCATATCCTTCCAGATTGAGCCTTAATGCTCTATCTTGATTCGCGTGATGGTTCTGAACAGCATAAAATGCCAAAATCATTCAGCTACCCAGGTTGTTTGGATGGTTCTTTAAAAAAATTGGATCTGGAATCTGGATTTGAAAAAATGAGAAAATCCAATAATTCCCTACTACAGCAACTAGTACTATGACCTACTATCTTTCCGACTATATATTTCATTGTACATCCAAGACATCAAGACTGTATTGGGACCGGCTACATTAGCCGACCCCCCAAGATTGTTTGAATGGGGTACACGGGATCCCCACTACACTCACTAGTCAGAAACCAACATCAAAGCATAGCAGGACACGGAGCACTTTTTACAGTCAATTTTTTGAATGCAGACCTTTCAGGCATTCTGAGGCAATATACAGTAGCAATACAAAAAGATAATGAGGGATAGCTTAGGATAGGCATCCCGCTAGTAAATGCACAAGCCATTTATTGGATCTGCCCGCACACGGTGACGAAGACCAAACCCTCCTAAACCAACAGAAAAAAGCCACAAAAGACATGTTTGACTGAAGTCTTGAGAAGTTGAATCTCTGCTAAATAGCCTGAGATTTCTTTGGTGAGTTACCAGCTCCAAAGACCGTAGAAGAAGAGACATACTTTGGCACTGAAGTGACGTTCTCATACAAGCCTTCAAGGGTAATTTCTGTAAAGAAATATCTAAAATTCATCCGCGATTAGACCTGCTCTGGTTCTGCAAGAATGACGCTTCCAGAGCTAAAGCAAAGGGACCAGGATGAACATGTTCTTCAGCACAGAATATTCATTGACTTTCCCAGCAGCCAACTACAGCAAACTTGTCTGTCTCATCACCTCAACTCCAACACACTGTTTTGGACGTTTGAGCCAGGTAATATTTGGTTCATTTTGGTTCAATCAAGTTTCTTTCTCACCTGCAATGTGTTTCTTGAGCTGCTAGGCTCTATCTTTCTCAACACATTATGTTTCCTCATCTTGCTATCTCATATCCTCCTGGCCTGCTCTCGCTTGGCCATGATCTGGAGAAAGTCGGCGAGAGTAACGCTTCCATGCCTGACATTTTAGCGCGAGCTCCCATGTCATCAGTCTTGCCACTTGCTGCGAAACAGGGCTCTCAAACTCTGCAGGAGGCCTGTCTGCAGAAAGATCTCTCATGTCCTGTAATATTGCAACTTGCTCAAGCTTGCTCAGTTCGCCCCATCACAGCAGACATTAGATTTTCATAGATTTTCAATGATTTTCATCACATCTCACTTTTGATTGAGGTTTTAAGTTTGAATGCATAGGAGTCAGTGAGTTATCTCCTCATCTGAAAGCGTATGCCCCCGAGACCGCATCAGGATGCCCAGCTCAGTCTTAGCAAACAGTGGCCCATAGCCGCTGGGCTCACTAGATGAGCAGGGGATGTGATTAGATAACCCAATTGAGACATGAATCAATGGAGAATTGTAAATTGCAGCACTGTGTAACAATGTGAAAAGATCAACACCTCCAAAAAAAGGCCAGCGAAATGGAAAGCTCAAAGTCATAGAAAAAACCAGCATGCTTGCACAAGGACTCAATCACAAAAGCATAGAAACACGGTCAACAGGTTGGATTATGTATAATTCATTATATATATGCTTGTGTTGGATCTGCAAAAATCAGCGTTATCACATCCTGTACCGGGCGAGAAAGTGGTCTCAACCCAAGAGGATTAGGTTGGTGGCTGGCTGGAGCACCCCAGTGTGGTGCTTGTCCATATCATTGAATGCCTCGGTTTGATGCAAGAGGCATGATTCCCGCATGATTTGTCCAGGGAAATAAATTCAATACATCGGCATGTGATGGAGTTTCCGGCAGTGTGTTTGTAGAAACAGTTTCTCATTTTCTACACACCTTTGAAGTGCGAAACTATGTGCCACTCAGGTTGCAAAACATTTACACTATGCAAGCCAGAATATTCAGTTTCACTCCTTGCTATCTTTTTCATTCAAGCACTTCCTGCCAACACGCGGATTTGGGCACCTCGGTATAGACACGGACTTGTTCCTCCGTCAGCCCGAACTCCATAGCCCACCTTGCCAACTATGTTCAGGAGAGCAATTGTGGGAGAGCCATCGACTATGCAGCACAAACTCCAACAAGACCGTCTTCCAAACCGCTTGACGAAAAACCATCAAAATGGAACCGCCATGAAGACTTGAGACTGTACCCTGAAATCTTATGAGTATTTGGTAGCTACATGTGGCAAGTACTGACGACAATGGACCAACAATACCTGCTCACTTGTTCTTGTGAGAAAGACCTGCTAAGCATTGGGCAAATGAAATTTCAAACAGTGGTGTTTTCACTTTTGCAGCTTTAATGTTCACTGATTCACTATCAAAGTCAGTTGAGCAAATATGGTGGACATTTTTCTCAAGTACACAGTGCACACGTATTCATGCTGTCTTGCAAGCTTCCAATTTAAATGGAATAATGAATAGTTGCATGGACCTGTAGACTTCTTTACGGGAAGGCTCCATCTTCAACAATTAATAGTAGTCACAACAGGAAGCGCCCCTCCTGCCTCCTTTGAAAGGAACTTCTCCCAGGCTTTGAAGGGTGCTCGCAAGTCTTGAGATAAATGCAGCAGAAGGACTGACTTGTCAAGCGCTCCAAACAGTTATGGGTTGTTGACGATACGATGCATCAACAAGTGAAACAACCCAAAGTTCTCAAACTGGTCAGCTAACATCAAAAAGTCTATCAAATCAAAGCCATATGGCATTCTCGCATCAGTATCCGAGGATCTCGACATGTTCACATGCACGTCCAAGCGTGTAGTCGCACCGACGTAGGTTAGATTCCCATTGATTTCCATGCATGAGTATTGACTATATATACTATAATATACTATAATCATATAATCACTATTATTGTTGCAGATTCAAATGCATGACCATTATAGGATCACGTTGCTGAGCACTGAGCAAATCAATCAGCCTGTGGTCCGGCTTTTCTTTCCATTGGCTGCCAGTGGCTAGCAGGCTGCCGAGATCTGCCAAGTCAAAGCCCTTCACTTTGCTGGGCTGGCCGTGGTCCGAGCAATGGAGGCATCGCAAAACTCCTGGACAAGCCCCAATTATGTTAATTGCCACGGATTCACACGCACACCCACTTGCTGCTGGCACCATATCTTTTCTTGTGAGCAAAGGGCAAGCCAAGCCATCGTCATGTTGCAAGCTATGAGTAGATGCCATGAAATGTTGTGAGAAGGGATTTCATGCATAGAAGCTACCAGCGAAAGCAGCCGGTCTGACGTCACATGCATGTAAAATCACAATCTAAGCATCTTTAGCATCTTTACGTGTCTCCCGGCAATCTGTCCATTGACCCAAATAACACTACCACTCCTTGAGTTCCTGGCAATGCTTGATCAAACCATCAACCTCGTTGACATTGATCTCTTTTTTCCGCTTGCACTTCTTTCAAAAACAACAAGAACAAACCTGACACCATTCAAAACAATTGCCAGCGCAGTAGCCTTCTCATCCCTTTCAGAGTTGAACAAATCAAGGGCCTGCCAAAATTATCAAATTGAATGTGATTCAAGCGGACATAATGATACCTAACCGCCTCAGACAACAGGCTGGAAGCTTGTGGATAGTCCTGCCAGCGCGAGCTATGAAAACCGTTGGGCAGTCTGCAATAGTCACAATAGCCACGGCACATCAAGGCATTGTCGATGTCTGCCAGCCTCTGCAAACGCTGCGAACTCACCAGCCACCTGGTCAAGGTGCTCAGTACCGAGAAACACAGAAGTACATCACACGGGAAGAACCATTTCTGCATGACATAAACAGAGTATTTCTGCGACAACGGCGGCTGTAATCTTTTCGCATCCTCTAGCAATCTCAAGCTTGGAGCGACTTTGTTCCCCAACTTTGTGCAGAAAACCGGCTGCCATTTCAGCGAAAACTTCTGGGCGCTCTCCGTGCAGTTCTCCAGTTTCAATGCAACAAAGGTATGCTTCATCTTTGAACGTGCAAGTGGGATCTCCAGCGAAAGCAAAAAACAGTGACCTGTTTGACTACAATCTCAACACTTCAGCTAGTCAGGACCAACTAAATGGCACGCAAAGTTGTTCGCACATGTTCGCACAGGATCCTACATATTTCTCCTAACACAAGCGATGTAAAAGAAATTTGTTTGATTTTGAAACATTTGGTGGCTAAGTCTAGAACCTAGACTAGCTGACACAGCCGAAAGCTGAAGCTGCTGCAAGCCTGCCATAACAACGCCCAACTGTCTCCCCTATATAGTTTTTACGGCTCTGACTCTTTTGAAAAGCCGAGGGTCAGAATGCTGCTGTTGGTGATGAGGGTTACAAATGATTACAGCCAAAATGATGACGATGACGATCGGAACCATGCCGGACGGAGGACGGCCACTGTATTCCATGATCATCGTGGTAAAAGTAACTATGATTGAATGACTATGATTATGATCCTGCCAAGCATGACGATGATGACGACACTAATGAAGCTGATGCTGATGAGAGACCTGTCAACAAAGCAAGAGAGCATGAACTGGATTTCTGCAGCAATCTGCGGCTATACTATACACAAAAACAAATCATATTGACCTCATCCACGCTCTTCTGTGTCCCAAAATGACCGATATTACCAACTAACAGTGACTTGCATAGTTGAACAATGTTGCACAATTCTTTTCAATCAAGCAAGCTACGCTTTCTCAGCATTGTGCGGACTGAAGTTCTATTACGTTCCACATCTATCCCCTAATTCGGTCCTTTGAGGCCTTTCAGAACACATATCATCTACTCCCAGGAGTATGCACTCAGCAAGAGAAAGGCCCCAACGGCCAAAGCTCCCCAAATGACGATCCCCTGACGGTGTGAGGCACAGGGGCAGGCTGTGCGGTTGCTTGTACACAACATGTGATTCCATGTCCGAAGTCGCAAAAATCCCAACACGAGGCGGTTGCATCTTTGCAATATGTATGCTGCCAATGTGAAAAATCAAATGCACAAATTGCAGTTGTGTATTATGGGGTTCTCTATTGTTGTCCCTGTCTTTCCGCCTTGGACTTCTTGCAAAGTCTACGTGGTATTGCTTTGCTATACAAAATGATGTAACATGTTGGTTTGCGCTTTTGAAGCTTTGCTTGCCAAGCCTTCTGCCCAGAAGTCCAAGTGTTGAAACCGATGCCGTAGTCTTGGTTTTCCGCAAAGCCTGCAACCTGGATGCAAATCTCAAGTCAAAGCTACCACAGTATCTAGTGTGAGTCTAGTGCAATATGTGCAATGCATGAAATCGGAAATCTCTAGAAACGACTGCCACCTTGCCCAGCCTCATGCTGACAAACTCTAACAAATGATATGTTCTACCGTACATTGTTCTACCCTGATCTACCTACACCTAAATCCAACGAAAGATTTGCAGCTTACGCAAATACATGCAGCTACACAACTACATGGCCTCTTCTATCACTGGTTGGAAGTCGTCTTTTGGCCTTGGGGTAAAACTTTTAGGCAAAGAAACATGGCCCGAAACGGTCCAAGTCAAAAACGGGAAGGAGAAAGCGACACTGAAGGAATAACGCCAAGAGAAAACATGACTCGATGACTGCCATCATGTCTCTTGGACAATTGCGCATGCTTGCATGCATTCTAGAAGTAGTGCTGCATATTGTCATTTGGTCTAATTTGTTGGAATACCCCAGGGCCGTCAAAATCCCTTGAAATTAATAAAACATAATAATAATAATGCTGCTCTGTGTGCCGGAAAATGATTGAAGTAAAAGTTTTAGGTTTCATCTTTCATCATCTTTCGTCATGTTCAACATCTTTCTGCAAATCGCGCAATACTCTTCCGATTCGCTTCGCCATTGAAGGAATCAGTCAGGTTGAGTCGGCTTGAGCACTAAGAACTCCGGCGCTCCGCACTCTGGGCACTTAAAGCTGTCTTCAATGTCCTCGCAGTTCGCAAAGGTGCAGCTCCGCTGAATGCATTCCCCCACAAACTTGCAATACACGCACCCAAAGAAAACATGCAAAAATAGCTCGATGTTGTGATGATGTGTCATGAAGGGTGTCCTCCCATTTGGTTCCAGGACCATAGCTGCCCTGACCAAAAAGAGGATTGTACTCATACCCACCTGCAGCCACCACGATGTTGTCAAATCTTGCTGTGCAAAAACAGGGCCACTATAGCACTGTTGTCGTTCTCAAGTGACCCGCCTGATACTATTGGCACCGTCGCACACAATCGTCTTTCCCATTCATTGAATTCCATGCAACTTTCTTTTTTGTAAAGACAAGACGAACAAAACGTGAAAACATAGCAAAACAATGCAAAACAATTAAGCACGATGATGCACGATGGCTGATTCAATGATGATAATCCTCGGGCTGCGGCAGTTCTGGCACTCAAAGCGGCCGGTTTCTCTGGTCATGAATACTTCAGCCTGTCCAAACAACAAGATGCAACAAGGCCTGCGTTTGAGACTTACGCAAAGAAAATCCATACTAATATGCGTATTAATACTGTCCAGGTTTTACCTCCAAGCAAAATTGCAGCAAGCAAATACAAGTACAAGCAATACTCCAGGACTTGACTTGGTTGTGGAAACAGGACGGGAACAAGAAGTGCGTATTGATACATAGCCACCTCATGACACTACAGTATACGAGCCACATGCACTTCAAGTTGGAGGATGCTTGCGAATCCCTGGTGCAACATGGTGACCGTATGTAGTACAAGATAGTATCAAGATAGTACAAGCAATGTACAAGCCCATGCACCTCCGGTGGAGCCAGCTCAGCTTTCTCTTCTTCTTCTGCCTCTGGCGTAGACTCGACCAAACTAATCGACAGTCTGAGTCCATGCGTCCCAGGATCCTGCAGCTACATGGGAATGGATCTGATAAGGATTGTTATATCGGTACGTATATTAATTGATAATAATAATGATAATTTAATACTGCACTGATAATTCAATGTAGATAGATTACTATCCTGTATGGACAAATTTGGCGTCATCAAAGGCCTGCATCTCAGTTCGGTGGATTCCAAGCTTCGCTGGATTTGCAAGCTGACCGTGCCCCAAAGATCTTGAGGTCTGGACCTCCATCACAGATACGCCCATGGGGGCATCATACCTGGCCAAAAGCGTCCGTAGGTTTGTTTCTTCATAGTTTTTACACTGCGGTTCAATACTTGAACACCTTTGCCTTCTTTCAATGGTCATTGTCTTGCCACATAACTACTCAACTTCCATAGCTGATTCGCAGTGCAAGGAATCGCTCTCTTCAGTTCTCCAATTGGTGGCACTGCGATCTGGAAAATACAGTAGATGAAAATAGCATAAACAGAGTGAGAGCGAACGGGACTGGACAGAGCAAGGACTGTGCTTTATATAAGGATCAATTGTGTTGGACGGAGCTCACTCGCCGAAATCAAACTCGCCAGAATCTATGGAGTCACCGTCCTGGCGCTTTCTGCTTCCCGAGAGCAGAAAACATCAGAGAACAATAGAAAACATGCAACCCTTCAATCTGAAGCATCACGCAGCCTAAGCAATGGCAGGGAGAAGCATTGAAAAACACTGGCTTTTTGCGCAATTTTGACTTGCAATGTCTGGAGCGCCTGTGCAAATCTCTTAACTCGGGTCGGTCGTGACCGCGCTGGAGCAGCCTAGCAATTGAGCGTGGCAGTCTCGCAAAGTAAATAGGCAAAACTTGGCAAGTGAAAGGAAACATGGACAAATGGAACATGAGACCAGTAGCTCTGCTACAGACATGTCCGTGTGAGGGCACTTTGGTTTTATGAAGTGGTACCCGGAGGGGCCATTTTATAGAGTCAGTTTCATAAACCCTGGTTCATGGGGATTCCATACACTGAATATTTTTCACTAAGCTGCACCAAGAAAAAATAGCATGATTATGCATGACTGGAGGAATTGGAGGACTAGCAACCAACGCAGTTCAAAGCGTTCGACCTCCTGCTTTCAGGCATGTGTGTATTTAGTATCTTCATGTACTTTCAATCTTTGAACAGTTGATCCTTGCCCGTGCCCGCCGTTTCTGACACCATCCTTTTCTTCGTGTTTCCTCATTTCTGTGCCTCAAGGAAACTCTCGGATCCAGGAAAGTGCCTGCATATGAAAACACAAACGCATAAAATTGCAACAATCTTGGCTCTTGCAGTGCTCTTGCAACATTGGCTTGAGATTTACTGAGGGTAGTTCCATGAGGCCAGTAAGAGCAAGGCCTGGATCGAGTAAAAAAAATCGCAAACTCTGCATACGTTTGAGGCAGTTGTCTCCAGTCTCTCTGTTTCAATCCAGAGATGGTAGAGGCTTCCACGGCAAGTGCTGGAGCACAGCTCCTCTGCCTGGCTTCGATGTGCAAGGAGAATGATCAAGATGCATCAAGCAATAATCAAGATAGTCGAGGACGCTCGATCCGTAAATCTCTGAAGTCAGATTCTTGTCCTTCCTTTGCATGGTATTGCTATGTACTGCTTGTGCAGGAATGTTTGTCGCTCAATTGCGTACCTTGAACAGCTCGAAGCAATCATCGGCATGCCCGACTGTTTTGATCTTCAAAACGGCTCTGAGGAATTCTATTGAACTTGTCGTGCTTTCATACAACCCTTACAGAATACCCAATTCTCAAGAAGGGAGCTCCGACTGCACTGACGGGTCTTGAAGACTTTGCAGTTAAGGAGTATATAGAAAGATTTGACTCTTCCTTGTTCAGGATTCTCCTTTGCGCTCAATGACCGCAAAGAAATGTTTGATTCAAGTACTGCATGTACTGCATGTGCGGCCTTCAATGCATTCTCTGCATGGACGGTGTGTATGTATGAATGCGTGCATGCATGACAGTATAGATAATATAATGCATCATCTATGATTGCGCATGTGTAATTACTCGTGAGTATGTATGATCATGTATAATATACTAAAAGGCTTTTCCCCGGCCGGGGGAAATTGACCAGAATCATGTTGACAAAAGGATTCTAGGGGGAAAGGGTTTGCAGTACGAAGACTCAAACAAGCATAACTTTTGTCCGGCCAGTGTCTGATCATACATGAATGACTGTTTGATTATGTATGAGTGAGTATGGATGTATCACTATGCCGACATGATTATGTATGACAACGAATGATTATGTACGAATGACTCTATCTGAATCAGACTGAATGACTTTTTGTGAACAAGATTGAAGGGGCACGTATAAATGTATGAATGATTCTGCATGAAGAATTATGTATATGATGATGGATAATATGGTACAATACTCTGTGACTATGTATGATACTGTGTGGGTATGTATGACACAGTAGGCAAATTCTGTGGTGTTTGTGCTGCGAGACTATGTAGGATTATGTATAATCATCTATGATAATCATATATATATAAATGTATGCCTGTGAAAACTTATATTTCACTGTGTATGCATGGCTACGGGTGAGTAAGATTATACTGTCTGTCTGTATGCACGAATGTATGTATACATGCTGTAGCATTCTGTATGTATTGTACGTGATTGTGATTGATTATGTATGTACATATGCATGCAAGCATGCATGCAGGTATGCATGTATATCTATAAATCTATGCATGGTTTGCTGCATAGATGTGTACATGCATGATTATGCATGGCATGCATTTAAACTGTAAACTTTATATTAGCCGGCATGCAAGTGCTGTTACAATTTCCTTACCTACAATGGTCACCTAGTTCCAAATTCAGTGTGAATTCCACACGCTACATCTGCTCACAGCATTCCGTTTCAACCAACCACAAGTCTGCAATACTTCACGTGACAGTATCTTCAGTGCGCTGACCGCAGATTTACTCCGTCCTGCAAAGAACAACAGAGAAAGTGCTGAATGATCCAGCCTTGTAATAGGCTCCAGCATTGGCATCTTGCTGCATATTTCTGACCCTTTTCAGGGCGATGCCGACCTTGCTGAATCAATGCAAACACCTAAACCCAAACGTCTCAACCATACAGTAGCTTTGGTTTCTGCATTTGGTCGTGCAAATTGCAGACCTTTTGACTGACAAGTATCAAATTGTATCAAGAGATTGAATCCCTGCAAGCCATTGCAAGTTGGTCACTCCAAACAGGCCAGGCCCGACAGTTGGCAAGTACGAACGAAAGCTTGCCCGGGGCAATGGTCGCCCCAGCTTCACCATCTCCATGTGAGTTCCAAAGAGGAGATTGTGCACCTCTTAACTATGGCCAACCACATCCAAAATATTGCAAAATCAAGAGAGCTTTACTTGGCTTTAAAACAAAAACGGTTCACACCATCACAGCGATGCAACTGTGTTGTTACATCGTTTTTTGATGTTTCTTGATGATCATGCACGTGCTAAGATTCTGATCAACATTTCTAGTTCAATCAACAATGACAAGCGAGCAAACGGGCCTCCATGATTGACAGCAAATCAAAGGCGTCTTTCTGAGCCTTGCAAAAGAAATGCAAAGAACTGCCACAAAAAGTCCAACAATCTGGAATCTACCGGCATTTACAACTAGTAGGCAAAGGAGTGCCTCAGGTCTCACAAATTGTCTGAATTGTAGGGTCTAGGTGACACGATCGAATACTTCACAATCAAATGCCTATTCTGAAATCGTTCGTTGTTTGTCCTCTGCCTCCAGATTGTACGATCGAGCAAAGCTCTCAACAGCTTCTTCTAACTTCCCCCTGATGAGCGCGACGGTATTGCAGTATGGCCCAGGAACGTTCAAAGATGCTGGAGAGTGCACCACGCATGAAGGAAGTTGAGCAAAAATTGCACAAAGAGAGCAATCAGTAGAGGGCCAGCCAAGCATACAGAACAGATATCAGAAATAGCAATCCTTCGCATCTTTTCATTGGCAAACCACAAGAAAGCCGCGAAAGAGTGGAGAGACGATGATACAGGGCAATGATATACACTCTACAATCTTTACAAACAAGAACACGCTGATTGCATGTAAACAATCCGATTCGTCCGATTAGCCTTTTTTGCTTAGGGGGAATCATCCCACTGTGTTTCTCTCGCTACAAACACGATATCACTGCCGGCACTACTACAGCTATAAAGTTTTTGAACACCCGCTAGGGTAAGGCATGTCAAAAAAGCGTAAATGCTAAGATTCAAAGAAGAGATACACATATGCACCAAGCAACATCACTGCTGACCCCTTATAGGAGCAGAGAACATGAGACCCTTGATACGCACTGGTCGAAGATGTAGCGGCTGCATGATAAGGTGGACGCTCCTACTGCCTCTTACGCCCTCCACTGAGTTTGCAATTCGGAGGGCCGCTCTGGTGGCCATCTAGTCCGACAGATCCGACAGAAAAGCATGAAAGATGCTACAAGGATACAGCAAGTACACCACAAATAAATCAGGAACACAAAAAAGACCGAAGGAGCAGGACGAGAAGCCTCAGGCTTGTCGATCTCAAAAGACTTAGAGTATGTTACAATACGACGATACCATGACCATACAATACAATACCATCCATCCTATCCATGTCAAAGAACTTCAGCTGTAATACCGCTATTCAGGTTCTACACCTGTTACTGAGATAAAACCAAATCAATATGAAATCAATCAAACACTTCTGATATGTCAATCATAAACATATTTGACTCTCAAATGCACTCATGTCATGACAAGCAACTCACATCATTCCAACACTTTGGGCCGAATGCCCAATCAAACACAGCTCCAAATGCGATTGTACGAATCCATAACAATCAAGGGAAAAGGACAAATGGGAACGAGGAATTCACTCCTCCTGGAAACTAATCCCCGTGTCATGCGCAAGAACGAGCAAACTGTCAAACAAGAAGGCCAAAGCGAGCTGGCAGAAGCTGCAAGCAAGCAACTTGGAATCAATTCAAACCTGGTCTGGAAATGAACAACACAAATATCCACTCTTAAATTCTATTTATTGAAGGAAACGCTCTGAGGACACAAAAGGAAAAGTGGTAGATAGAACAAATGCAAAAATTGCTATCTTTCTCACATATTTTATCATATCATGTCTTATATAGTCAGAGTCAATCTAGTACAATATATAGTAATTAGATGTAATTAGATGTAATTAGTCATACAGATTCTCAAGAAATATCTGAGAAATCTTCTGCCAAAATTGCTGTAGTTAACATGTCGCTCCATGTCGCTCCTTCGCTTCAGTGCTTCACCCAATCCTCTCAAAGCCGATGCCGTCAAAGGACTGTCCTCCCCGCAAGTGACCTGAAAGGATCAAAAAAAGAAGCATTTTTTGGCAAACACAACAAAAAAAGGCAGCCAAAACATTCGGCAGCCAAGCTTCACCACTGTCCTGGGACGATCCCAGCCTCGAACAAAGTCACATTTTCTTGCTCTCGTTCAATAGCTTCATCCTTGCCGCTTTAGGGCTAAGTGAACCAAACCACCCACTTGCGGTGCTGAAGTGCTCAATATTTCTCAATGATTCTAAATACTATACAATAGATCAAGACTTAAGGATATAGAGAACACATCTTGGTCATTCTTCGTCATCATCTTGATACAAGTATATTCTTGTCTCCATTCAAGTCTACTCAACACTCAATAACATTTTCAAGACCTCCATCTGTTTCTTCTTCAGCTCATCAGTTTCCTGGCACACCAAGTTATCAATGTCACGTTTAAAAATGCTGCTTTGTCTGCAGGCCACGAGGGATCCCTGGCTTTGTACAGTGCTACGCGCTACAGTTCTTAAAACCTTTTGTACAGGTGGTGCATGGACACGGACCTCCCCAACAAATCTTGTACACGTTGACATATCGCACTGCATCAAATAGCTGTCCAAAGGTCCAAGCGCCTATGTGAAACAATCTCATGCCATCTCTGTCCTGCAAGGCCAACTTCAAGAGAATCTTTGCAATCGACATTCCTGCTTTTGCGACTAGGGAAGATGGCCTCAGCTGCCATCCTAGATCCATTAAGATTTAACATACGGCATGTGGCATATTATAAATCGTGGTATATTCTCGTATAGGGCTAAATAAAGGTTCCCACAAACTCCACTTTTGCAACGCTCTCGCAAAACTCTCACCGTCCCGTAAGGTTTTTCAAAAAAGTGAGCGATCCGGATGGTTCGGTTGCGATAGTGCACACAAACAGATCTTGCGCGAATCTTTCGCAACGCGAAATGTTTACTCAAATGTGAAAGTGCCATTCGTGATCCTTCGACCTTGTGAATCTGTGCTGTGGACCTCGATTATGTGAGACGACGTGGAACCTTTCATGGGTTTTGCTCGGCTCTCATATTCCGTATCATTTGCGGTGAATTTGTTCTTTCAATTTAAAGGGGTGGAGCCCCTCAATTTCTAGAGGGTACAAGCTGAATCATGCTAAATATGGAGAAAATGGATGAACATGGATGAAAATGGCAAACAAAAACCGGACACACCTCCATGGAAAATGGATGAACGTGGTATGACATGAAGTATGAATCGTCTCTAAGAATCGTGGGACGCACCCTCCATCAAAAATGGAGTCATGAGTCTTATATTCATCTTCATGATTGTCACGGAACAATTCTTGAGATCTTTGCTTAATATCATTAAAAACTTTGCGACAGGCCCTTGTCCAATTTTCGAGGCCATTGCCTAGAAAGTGCGCGTCAATACGATGATATTCAACTCCAGGCAGCTATACACTGCATCTCAGTTTTTCTTTTCTCTTTTTCTTTTCTTTTTCCTCACTTAAGAATTTAGGGATTTGGACCCTCCAAACCAGACCATAATGTTGTTAAGGAAAGCAATCCTGCTTGTGCACCAATGGATTCTGCATCGGGCCTTCAAATGATGGAAATTAAAGGGCTCAATGGGGGGCAAAGTGAGAATTGACCAAGTTGCCAAGGAACAGCTCGACTATTAATAACTAGCTTTCAGGACTCAGAATGTTCCACAAATCTATGGTGCCACACATCATGTTTATTTGTGTATCTATATTCTATATATTATATATAATATTTTGTTCCACTTCTTTCTACCGTCGTTTCCTATCTATTCCTGCTGCTTGGAATATCCCTGCGATATGCTGAGAGTCTTTTCTGAAGGAAAACCTGAGCTGCAAGCTTTCCGTTGGCACGGCTGCGAAACAGGTCCTCGTCATCAAAGAGCAAGTGCTCGAGTTACAGCCAGCAAGAATGAATTATATACATCAAATTACGTCATGTTACTTGATTCAAATGAATCATATTAATCCTTGGAAAGAGCTTGACAGTCTGAGGCTGCTGCTTGTGATTCACGGACTGCAGCTAGTGCCTGTCAAACGAAATTGCCCTTGGCAGCTTGACGGGAGAAGGCATGACAATCACAACGCGATCCAACCGACAATCTATGGATCCGCCGCAAGTGTCCTCTTCAAAATGGCCCAAGCGGTCTTCAATTAAGCCGAGCCCGAGAAGAATTCCTCCGCTTTATGGGACGCAAAAGCAATGAAAAAAGATGAAAAAAGGAAGGCATGACATGTTCAGATATATATATATATATACATAATATGATATATAGATCCTGAAAGAAATTGTACTACTGTACCACAATTCCTATGGGGCCTGCTTCATAGTCTCTATCCATGTCTTTCATACCTCTAAATCATCAAAATCAAGCAACAAGTTAGTTTTAACTGACAAGTACACTAGCGCAGGCACTTTTTCAAACTTTGGGGACTATCTCGGATCTCGTGGCGTTTGCAGTTTAGCTTCGTCTGAGCAGGTGGCTCTCTAGGGGTGGAGATGCAACTTTTGCTAGCTTGCAGCTCGCGGGTGCTAGCGTGATTCACCTTTTTCTGTGTAGGCTGCTAGAAAACCCAACGCTTGCGATATAGCGTGTACTATCTCAGAAGTACAGGCTGCTAGCCTCTGCCAGGATAAACACTCAAATGTCCAAACCAAATACTTTGGTTCCATTTTTCTGCCAAGATGGCTGCAAGAGACAATACAATGGAAATGAGTAATGCACCCCACTAATTTAATTGGGGCATTCTGTCTTCAACATTTCTGAAATGGTTCTATATACTATCATATTGTATCATATTGTGCTACAGTAGTGCCCCGCTACCATCATGCTAGCGCCTAGGTTGTGAAGTGCATCATTTAGTAAATGGTCCGCTTCATAACGATGTGAAATCAACTTTTGAAATACAACTCAGCCATCTTGATACAACCGTATCAATTGAACGCCAGCAATGCAATATACACTAGTATATATATTTAGAATAGAAATATATGTAGCGGCTGTATAAAAATGAGAGGTTCAGAGAAAGACTGGAGAAGACTCCGTCCAAGTCGACATTCCTTGTACCTGTTGCCAAGTCCCTCAGACTTCAGCAATTGGTGCTTGGCTAATCATGTCTTCTAAGTCTAAGAAGTATCAATGGATACTATCCTCCAGGCGCGCACAAGATCTTGCAAACATAGTTGGAGTACGGTCAGAGCTCCTTTCATTCTACGGATTCATTTTTTTCTTTCATATTCTCATATAGTCTAGGTGGAGTGAGCAGTGAGCAACAATGACATCTACAGCAGACATTTTTTCTCAGATTCAATGCACACATTCAGTATCAAATACTCAAATGTAATTGTAGAAATGAGACTCTAATGAGGAATTCTCAAACCTGATGATGCGACAGGGAAATCACCAAAATCACTGAATCAGTGAAACAACTTCTGCCTGTCAGGATCTTCTAGCTTCCTACCTTTATCATTCTGCCTGGGCCCTGGCCTGCTCTATCTCCAGTCTTTTTGCCTGCTTCTTGATCCAAACACCGCAAAGCTCTCTGAAAGTACTTTGCTGCCTGAGCTCATGGGCACCACTTGCTCTTTGGGCTGTGAATTGGATGGAAGTGGGCCACAAATTACATCAAAATAAGAACGTATAGAAATATATTTTACGCGTTTGTATGCTACTTAGTTTCTCTTGTGCAGTGGATGCTTTGAAGGTGCAATCCGGCCGATATACCTTATCCCCACTGGAAAGCAAACTAGTCTACTATGAAGGAGTTGTAAGGTATTTGCAGCACATGCAGGCCCTCAGTGTAGACTAGACCATGAATGTGCTGATTGCATCTGATTGCCCGATTCAGTCAGTGGCATGGAACATAGCCATGTAGTAGATGAATTGTAGATAATGTAGAGGGTCGCCACTAATCCTGAAAATAATGCTATATACACCTGCTTTCTTTTACTTGAGTGGTCCATATCACATTGATTGGGCATTGAACAATTATCTTCGCAGGAGCCAGGTCACTTCATCATAGTTTCCCATCGAGCTGTAGGTGTGGCCCATGTTCTCACAGAGTGCTGCGCTGGATCCTATGAGATCCTGCCATGAACCGACATGCATATCAATTCATTCGAGCATGTAAGACGGAGACAAATCAACAACTTGCAACCTGCAAATCTGTTTGGACTTTATAGAATGAGCTTTGAGATGGGCAAAAATGATCAAAAATGGGGACATTGTATGGGACTGGCTTTCACAGGCCTTTCCCTACATAGAATATCATAGAAGCCTGTCAAGAAGGTTCAAGAACGCACGGGTCAGCTGTTGCTCAGGGTCTATCATTGTTCATCATCTATATGAATGCATAGTTTTTTAAACATAAAGTGTACAATTCATCTAGATTCTAGATTCCAAACAAATGCAACAAGTGGACGAATATGCTCGCGAGCGCAGCCAATCCAACAATCAAAGATACTGTTTGAGTCCTCGATCTCGTGAAATAGCTTTATGGAATCTTTGAACTGAGACTTCTTCCACAATGTAAATGCAAGGGCCTGCGCAACAACGAAGGGGCGTAGAGTGTAGGGAAATATCACTAGCTATCAGTATACACTAGTATAGAAAAAACTCAGACCTCGAAGCCTTTCTCTTGGTCAAAACATGTCCAAACCGCATTGTCAAAAACTACAAAAAAGATCAGACAAGGTAAGTTATTTCTTGTTCGAGAAGCCTAACTTTTGAGGCCTATCTGGCATGCGTGTCGTCACTGGTTTTTTCTTGTCCTGGTTTTGGTCAACATTTCAACGATGTCCAATTTTTGGACGTCGTCTCTTCAGGCATGCAGGAAACTTGGCTGGCAGGGACAGCATGTCGCCAAGCTGAGCAAGCTCATGTACTGCTAGACATGCACATGAGCCTTGACACATCCAGTTGTAATATTCCAAAGATGGTCTTCACAAATAAAGGCGAAGGCTACTTTGGCCCCAGACCAAGTGACGAAGGCAATGATGAGAATCAAGACTGGAAGGCCTCTGACAAGCCAATTTGAGTCCGTGTCTACATATTCACGTATCACTACATATCTATATATTTCTATAGATTTATATAAATATGCTATATGTCATTGTGCATATTGTGCTAATGTAAAAATGATCATTGAGGCGAATCAAGTTAAGGTGTTTTTTTGTACGTGAGCGGCAGGCTAAACTCAAAAGGAGCCAGGGCGCTCTATGGGACATAGGTATCGTTTTTCGTAGTTTGCTATATTTCTTTACCGTGTTTGGGACATGTATGATTTGGTAATACATGAGTCAGAACAACAAAAAACAATGTATATATATATACATATTGTCAAATTGCGATTGTCTGTGTTCATGATTGCCGGATCATATCATGCGTTCTTGTCTAGTGCAGGCCATGTGCGGACAGCTTGCTGTGGACACACGGCACATAGAAAGACTTGAGGGAAGCTTGTAGGGACAGGGTGCTTAAATGACTATATGGTTTCAATAATAAGGGCATCGCTTGGTATCGCTTCGGGTATGGCTTTTGGTATGCCGTAGACCCAAAGAAGAAAAAGAAAAAATTGGAATCAAACGGCGCCCTACAATCTAAATTGCTGCCAGGACAATGAAATATCACATTGCATTCCAAGCTTTGCACGCAAACATACATGAACTAATTGTAGTTCAAGATATTGCAAGGTATTGCTTCTGGTAGTTCGCTATATCGCTTTCCATGGTTTGGAATCACTTGCAAGACGAAAGAGCGCTGACATGAAGAATTCTTCATCAATCCTTTGGCCTGTCTCTCACATGAACTTATATCGTATATATTATATATAATATATGATATACACTATATAATATATCATATATGATTATTTAATATATTATATATGATATACACTATATAATATATCATATATTATTATTTAATATATTATATATTAAATATGATATACAATATAAAATATATCATGTATTATAGATTATATATAATATATATTATATAATATATAATATATAATATATAATATATGATATATGATATATGATATATGATATAATATATAATATATGATATAATATAATATATAATCTAAAATCTAAAAATATATCATATATATATAATAAATAACATATATAATACATGATATATATATACGTATACGTAATATATAATATATAATATAGATATAACATCATGACCTACAGGCATCATGGCATATCTTGTGATACGACTACGATGTCATACATCGTGATTTCAAAGCGCCTGTGCAACCCAAAGCCTTCATGCCGTGGGCCGCCCGATGTAGCAGAATCAAAGCGCCCACCATACAAGAGACAACAACCTGCTGAGTAAGTGAGGTTGGGACAGAAGAGCAGGCTCCCGACAGCAGCTAAACTGGACAAATATGCGAAAAGTATCGAAAAGCAGCAATATATAATAAATAGGTATAAACAAGACATGTCTTTCCAAAGTTTTGACTGGATCTCTCTGGTTCTGATTCCCGCCTTGTCCTTAGCACCGGCCCCCTCAGAATGAAATGCCATAACCAGAAATGATGCTTGAATCCAAAGTTGCAAACACCTGCCAATGAAGATCTTCAGCAACCTCAACATATGAAATTCGGAGCTCAGTACAGCAAACAGTATGCAAACTGGGAATGCGAATCTGATCCATAACACTGTCATTTGACAAACATGCAGTTTGTGAGCGCAGCCAAGAATCAACAAGGTGAGGAAGTGAAAACTTTCAACCAAATGCAAATGGTCTGCAAGTTTTTGGTTGAAATCCTGGCAGAAGACAACACTTGTGCATACTTGCACTAGATGTCAACTCATCCAACATCTGCTCAAAGTCTCAACAAAATATGCTCGGATGCGGTTGCATGGTTGCACTCATTCAGCAAATCCGCCAAATGAGCGGCATTTAGATGGAAATTAACATGTTCTTGAGATATACAATACATCTTATCATTGATTTATTGTAATTACAGTACGTATATTATGTGTATCTAATTCTATTGCAATAAGCAACTGATGGTACGGTAAGTATATAGTTGGTATTTTATAGTTGGTATTTGAGGACATTCATTGCAGTGTTCCATATTCAATATTATATTATCAATACTCAGGTATACTCTTGCCAAAATGCAAATTCAGAGCTCCTCGAACATTGTAGCTGTGTCTGCATCCAACCGCCCATATATGAAATCAGATCGAGCTCTGCGTGCTGTAGGATTGTCTTTGTAGTCCACAACGTATCGCTTTTGATTCGCCATCTCTTCTGCCAGTAAGGCTACACCTAAATTTTGTCACTCCAACAGACCCCACTCACCTGCCCATGCGCAATACACTCATTATTGTGAATGTCGCGTCCGGATATTATTTGCGAGAATCTATATGGATGATGACTATATATTTTTTGTCATTGGACATTGTGAGAATGAGACGAAAGATCTACAATCTCAAAGATCTCAAAGGGTGTTGTGCTTGGATTTCCTTCTCAATCAAGTAGCTGGGCATCATTGAAGTTTCGGCAGCGCGGGCCCAAGCAACAAAGTCAGTGCCAGATAGAGCAGAATCTTTGCTTTGCCAGCAAGGCATACAAAGAAGACCAAGCACCTCAGTCTTGAACTTTGAACAAGCCAAACTTGATTCTAAGATCGCTTGAACGAAAAATTGATGGATGAGGACGACAATGACGACGAGGATGATGACGATGACGATGGCGTAGGCGATGAAGATGGTCAAGAAGAAGAAAATGACCATGAGAATACACATGAATCACTGGATAGCATGCTTACAATGCGGCATATTACTATGCTTGCATTGCTTGAAAGGGTTGCGATCTGAACCTCCAGGGAAAATGCCTCCCAAGCACGTGAACATTCTACCGTACCACTTATGCCCCCCCTTGCCACGGAACATTCGCTTGTTGGCAGAAACCACTCCCTCAAAGCACTGCTAAAGGAAATTAGCAGCAGGGAAGAGCCACAATCATACTATCCGTATCCGAATATGTCCTGACACCCATTTATACATTCTATATCATTCTATCACTGTATTATCACAAACACATACACACACTGATCAACAGAGACTCAACAACACACATGCAAAAGCAGGCAAACCAAACATTTTGCAAGCAGGAAAGTATTAGGAAAGTCCTAGCCTACTTTTGAACGGCAGCCTTGGGCACACGAAGCCAAGCTGCTCCGTTTACCAGAATGCCTGTTGCGGAGGACAGAACTGCAAATCCCCAAAAGCGCAGGGTTTCAACCATTTGGACTGCAACATCTCCGATCATGGGGACGTCTCTCCATGCTGTCTTCCAATTCTCGGTGAGGATATCGTCGCATTCCCGCGCAACGAAAGGAAACGTAACATCTGTGAACAAAAGAAACGCCTCACAAATACCCACTGTCACGAGATACTTCCGTCGCCGAACTACTCCAAAGTGACGCATGATCACCATCTCAGGCTGAGATAGCAAGGATGTGAGTGAGTCATACGCGCAGAGTTCGCTGTAGAGATGATGCAGTCCCACCATCAGCAACAGGACAAGCGAGAAGTTAGAGAAACCTCTTTCGCAGGAAGCCCTCCAGGTCACAGGTGCTGCAAATTCCCATGCCACCACAGCCAAGGGCAACACCACCCATGCCTCATATCCGAGGCATCGCTTAGCAGCTTAGTGGTGACTGTCTCCGAAACACTCATGGAGATACTAATCATACTTGAACATCCACTAGGATCAAGCTTCAGAATATCATCTCTACCGTTGTATTCAAGATGATTCAAGCACGAAACAAAAATGGTAACAAGGCAACAGTTCCTTCAAGAATCATGCAATTGAATTGGCTTCAAAGTTTTGAGAACTGAGTGCAGGCCAAAGACGACAAATGCAGCCCTGAAAAAGTGGTTTTGTAAGTCGGAGATGGCAGCAGACTGCCTGGCAGAAGTCTCATAGACAATAGCAACAGGCGCATAGCTGCCTTCGACCCGGCTTTCCGCGACCATGCCGCGGGTTCAGCAAGTCTGGGTCACATGCGGACAAGGATGCTGTAGCAGTGATAGTAATAGAGTATTTCTTGTATGTAGTAAAGAGAATATTCCATATATAGCGTTAGTAGATAGAATGTGGTAGATAGTATAGCACTTGTTCTCAGCATCTATTGTACAGTACATAGAATGTAGCATATATCATATAGCGTACATTGGCGTACATTGTGAAAATATGCATTAATGAATGAAATATATTACTACGTTCACTTCTACATGAGATTACATAACATGGAAATTTCAAATTTCTTTGTTTGCAATAGCTGGAAGAGAATTGCCAAATATTTTCACATCTTATCTCCATCAGCGACACTGGTTCTTTATTTATTTGCGTTCCAATTCCAAGCGGACCTTCCATGAGCCTTTTGGAGAACAACAAGCGCACAAACACTGCCTTGTACTGAGCCAAACAGCTGAAAAAGTGTAAGCGTCTGTTGTGTCACCGTCTTTTTCTCTATCATCCTCTCAGTCAAACTCTCATACTGCTCAGTACCAGCAGCAACAACATTCTGATCTTTAATTGTTTCATTTCCATCAAGGAAACTGCATTGCAATCACCATGCAAATGCAGCAGGGATGAAGGTCCTTGTAAACACCATGCAAATCACGTTCACATAATATAATACAAACAATGCAAACATGTAGATGTGATAGACATGCATTAAATATGATATCATTGCAGAATAATACCGTTGTAATATGATGTAATATGACAATCTGATTACGTGCTAATAGAAAATATATCAATTATATACATAACAAAATATCTTAAAGCGTAATGCAATAATCAAATAACATAATTACATCATTGTAGCATAATGCAATAAAACTTATTTCACAAAAAATATCACAATGAAGCAAGATACAAAAATAAAACTATTCAAATATACAAGCAAGCATTAATTTGATGCTTAACATGGAGTAGCAATCACATATATGGTATCCGGAACATGAGATTGAATGTCTTCTGACACATATGAATATCAAACACTAGAGAATATGTAAAATAGCAAAATTAATGCCGAACAATGTACTAGAATGTAATAGAATAGAATCATAGAGTGTATGCAAAAGAAGTAAAGAATAGTACAGAATAGTATACAATTAGAATAGTACAGAATAGTACAGAAGAGAAGAAGAGTAAAGGAGAGTATAGAAGAGTGTATAGAAGAGTATAGAAGAGTATAGAAGAGTATAGAAGAGTATAGAATAGTAAAGCATCCTATAAATCTGATAAACATGATACCCTGATACAGTAATACAGTATGACATGATAAAACATATATACATTGATAGACTAGAATGGAATAGAAAATAATGCACAACAATGTATTAGACGTTCTCTTTAGTGTATACAGTATACACGTGATTGGTGCAAAAGAAAGCGCCAAGAGCTTAAGAGATGTCAGCAAAGCAACCCACCTGCACGCCCTTCACGTGAAAGTCACCTACTATAAGGTACCACAAACCACCAAGCCATTGCCATCAAATGTTTTGAACATGAGTCAGAAGAGTGTGACCGTCTCGAATTTTACGCGTGGGACTGAGTTTGAAGCCTCCTCTTTTGCGACAGATTGGAACAACCTCTTCCAAGACCTTGCAAGGAAGACAGCATTCACTTTGCAGCTAGCAGCCAGCAATTAAAGGCAACAAAGATTAAGACATGATTAAGACAATCGCAGGTCTGAAATGCGCAGATTGAAGGAACTCAAGCATGCAAATGTAGAAGTTGTATGAAGTCGTCTAAGCACCTCCATGCACTTGTTCAAGCGATACAATTGGATCCACATGTCGAAGAGCTGCCAGCATGGTCAGTGAGGGTCAGGACATATCACATATATGGCACGATTGCTATCACTTATTCCGATGGAAGTGCAAACTGAACTAGCTGTGAAGTGTCCAATTCCATGCAACTTTCATTAACCCTCTCTTAGTAATGTCATTAAATGCAGTTCATTCTCAGGTTGCTTGCAACATGTCACATGGCATTCACACTTGAATCTAATTATACATTATACATATTCAACTGTGGATTCTTCTATGGATGTAGGTACATATCATTGAAACTACAGTACCTAATGCATAATGATTGATGTTTGAACGTTGCAAGGGATGTCAAGTCTTCTTATCATTCCATCTAGTCCATTAATGATTTATGAAATGAAATGCATCTCAATGTGTAGGCCTACCAGTACAGTGACACATTATCCAATCGTGTATCCACAGGGGCCTCACTCCAAAACTGCATGCACGGCTTGAAAAAAAGCCTGAAAGAAAGTATTCAAGGTATCGTCGTTGTCTAGCCCCTTTTCTAGTCTTTGCTCCTGGCGACGAAGCTGACTGACTCACGTACATCTTAGATCATTTTAATCGATAACCCAAAGGGATGCAACAAAAAGGTGACCCATGGTGACCCTTTCTTCATTCTATCTTCTTATATACTTGCTTCAATCCAAATTCTGACTTTGAACATACCAGTGGGCCACAAACTGTTACAGTACAACTTGATACAAATTGTCACAATGCGTAGCAGCATTAAACAACGTCGACAAAATCACAGCATTCTGGTCCGCGAAGAGCTTCTCCAGTCGAGCTTCTTCCTGAGTTCATGCTTCATGGCAACAATCTGCAGGGGATTCCTGGTCACTTCACGTCGATTGCTAAAACAACTTCACGTGTTAGTTATACGGTATACGTACTGATACTATGTTATCAGTTATCGGGGTTCAAATCCAGCACTGCCAGCACCTTGATTTGAAGTTCTGCCAATTCTTCCATGGGGCCATCCTCATGCAAGCTGGAGGCTCAGTAGCATTCAGTAGCAGTCAAGTGCAGTCATTTGGATATTCAGCGGGGACATGTCCAGGAGTTTAGAGCACCTGAACCTTAACAAACACTCTTCGCAGCTCCTGCTCAGATGGATAGCCAGCACCAGCCATTGAGTCGAACTTCAGATCATTGATACATTGATGATTTTTCAGTCGATCTGCTTTCTCTTGGTTCTGCCAGCATTTCACATATCATCGAAGGATATATGATTTTGCTGTTACAAATGATTCCCCAAAACGCCATCTCCAGCGTAATTCCACCTTCAGCTTAGTATCGACTCTACAACCTTTGCATGTCCTGCAAGGAGACTCTGCCTAAACCAAATTATATCTCGGATACAGTGGTGTTGTCTTCAATACTGCGAGATGGTAAGAATGGTAAGAGCCTTAAGACATGCTCAGACTGTTTGTACATTCAAGCTTCACTTGTCATGTCAAGGCGTTTGCTCCAAAACAGCATGCTGGCCAACACCAAACGAGAAGGATGAAAGCATCGTGGAAGCAATCAAACCTTTGGCAAGTCCTGGACTGGAGTGGAGGGCTCTCGACGAAGTGCTACTATATAAAACATGGTGCATCAATCTTTTTTGATTCTTTGTCTTCAAAGTACAAGCAGTATTATAACCTAATGATAGGTAATGCCATAATGAATGCTTGGAAACGGCTTGGGTGATAATGAGAATAAACTCTGTCACACTCATTATCAGGGATCGGGTCCGGTTATCCTTCGCACACCAAACGTGTATGTTGCGCGGTGAACCTTTTCATGCGTTCACAAATGAGCCCACTGATGGCTGCAATATGCTGCAATATCCTGGCATCATAATCATACCGAATCATACCTTCTGTGTACATGGCTTGAGAAACTCAGGCTGTGAAACACTAAGTGAGACCGTCCCTGGGTGAAACCTATCAGCGGACCTTATTAAGCCCTGCCAAAAAGACGAGTCTTTAACTGGGGGTTCCTTGGTGGGCTCAAGCTCCACGACGTTTTCTGGGACTGCATGGGACAGGTATTGACACTGCCTTGGGTTTCACACTGAGGAGTGCACTTGCTAACAATTTGGCCTTCGACTTTTCGAGGAGAAGCGATTTCGGCTTCCTGACATCAAAGGGCCAGTTTTGTTTCAAGTTTAAAGTAATTACAAGCAAGTCTGAGAGCCTCTTGATGAGTAACAAGAGTGCAGTGTATACTGAAAGAAACCTGGAGACACCTTATGGAAGGCCAACACAATTGAAACAACCGCCACGACAACAACGACAACAACAACAACAACAAGAAGAAGAACAAGAAGAAGAAGAACCTGTCTGAGCCAATTCCCCCTGCAGAAAACAAATATGGCTCCCTGGCTCCCTCTCTGTCTCTCTTTTCCATCGTGGCAACACATTGACATGAGACAACAGGCAAAATGTAATGTTGCAATACGTTGCACATGTTAGGAACATCACTCATCACTGACAGGCTATCGGGACACAGTTTACCACCGTTTGTATTTCTTTCAGTTTGTGTCATGCCATCAGAACGCGCGGCTTTAACATCCAGGTGTCTCTGCGAGGTGACAACACAGGACTTTCAACTCCATGTTTGTTTACATTATTTACTACGTCATACCGGTACCCATCTGACATCTTTTCCAGGCTTGCGAACGCACTTGCATTCGTTGATATTGATCCAATTTCGTACTACCTCAATTTATTGCTTGACTGAGGTGCAAAGTCTTCAGCACTTTAGGGGAGGACTCGTTTGTGCATATGCAGCTGGTTCTAGTCCCATCCTCTTCAGAATTCATGGCAAACACCCAGTCACTTCGCAAATTTCACGTTGCGTGACATAAGACATATTCACGCCTTCACGCTTTCCCACACCCATTGCTAGCCCGCCTCGTCGTCGACGGCAAGGTGTGAAGTTGCGCTGGGAAAGTAGTACTCCTTCAGTCTCGTACAACTTACATCAAGTCACTTAGTGACTTCTTTAATTATAGAGTTGGGCAGCCAAGAATTTGTTCCAGCATCCACAAGCTGTGAGAATGCGGAGCCCCACAAAGATTGTTGGGCCGTTGTCATTGTATCGGACTTTCAGACTGCCACCCCACAACTCCAATGTTGGCTGACATGAGCAGCAAAACCCTTGTGACATTCCACCGTACTTGTTGGCTGATAGGAGGTCCCACAGTAAAAGTCATCCTCATGTAAATAACGCACGCTAGGCAATAACGTATGCTACGCAATTTAACACCAATGCTAAATGAACAAAATATAGACTGTAACCAAGGTTTGTGTACTGTTCACATGTGCACCATATAGGAGTTTTCAGGTTTGCAAAAGCTTCCCAAAAGCATAAAAACATGTTGCTGGCTTCGTGCAACATGTTCTGCGGCTTGGCTCGCATGTTGACTGCATTTGACTTCGCTGGTCATGCTTGTTCTGCCTATGTCCAAGGTACTCCTATCAACGTCTGTCATATCATCGAACCAACAACATTTTCGGCGGGTATATACTGCACACTATATCCCCTTAATAACTGGTCACACATTTCCGGTAAGTAAGTGATACTTAGAAAATAAAGTGGATCAGAACGAGGATGAAAGGTGTCTTTATCTTTGGTTAGAGCTGTCATGAACAGTACGGCAATGGCGATGGCCAAGTCCCTTCCAGCAGGGCGTCACCAGCAAGGCGTGGCTTTGCAATATTTCCACTTTCTTCTTGATCTGGAAAAGCATTGCTTTATTACATTTTATTACGCTCTATTCACCTTGGTCTTCCAAACCCTCTCAGGGTACTTGTAGAACGCGATGTCGCCCTCTAGTCCTCGTATTTTCGTGGACTTGGAGCAAGGCCATGGCCCATCGTCGCACCTGTGTTTTTGGGCATAGATGGGCACAGTATGAGATGTTCACTTCTAGAAAGCTCTAGAATAGATATTCTACAATATCCTATGACACTATTTATATATATATATATCATATATGTATATCAATTCTCACTATATATATATATAAACATGCATGCAATGTGTCTATGTCATTCCACACTACAATCTATACTCTACGTGTATTAGCCGCTACAAGTATCATAAATTCCAGACAAGTGACCTACAGTCACATCTAAATATATCTATTTGGTCGAAATATATCATTAATTATCGCCTCTGTAAACAAACCATGAACTACTTGTCCCCCCCTTCCTTCGATGTTTCCAGTTGCAGCATAGACCATGATTTAGGACGTGCTCGTGAACTCTTCAGATTTTTCGGAGCGTCAATTGGCCAAAGAGTTCCGATCTTGCTTCACTTATATTTGCAAAGGACAGGCACCGAGCTACACTGCTACACGCTTCTAGACATTTCTTAACGGTAAACTTACGGAGGTCCGACGGAGGTCGCTGAGTTTGGTACCCAGTGGAGGCTGTGCAGCGCATCCCGGAAAGCGAGAACCAGCGTTGATGCGGGGCTGGCCAGCACGTTGCCACGTTGTGTGTGAAAAGAACATGAAGAATTTCATGAAAACACGTATATATATAATATATATACCTTGAGCTTCCAAACCTTTAAAATATCCAGGGTTTGCTAGTAAAACCGAGGTTTGCCCCGGAAAACCGAGGTTTGCCCCGGAAAACCAGGTTTTGTGGAAAAAACCCGGTTTTTTCCAAAAACACGGGTTTTCCCTCCCATACCTTTTTCGATTCACAATCTGAATTTTGAAAACGATTCCCTTTTTGGATGTCCAGAATGGATATTGTAAATTGTCATCAAGCATAAATTCCCCAAAAAATTTCAATGTATTGGGGGCACATTCGAACCCGTGAAAAAATCACGGGTTGTCACGGGTAAATCACGGGTCTGTCACGGGTAAATCACGGGTTGGACATTACCAGGTTTTCCCCTAAAATCCCGGGTTTTTTTGGAAATATCACGGGTTGTCACGGGGTAATCATGGGTTCGTCACGGGTAAATCATGGGTTCGTCACGGGTTGCTAAACCGACCCGACATTTTCCGGAAAAAAAATGAAAAAAACTAAAACGTGGCATATAATTTCTTCAATCTATAGTCCGAATTGTGGTTCGAATTTTGTTAACTGGTTATTCTTCCAGATCATCGGTGATCATCGGCCTGAATTTTCAACAAATAGGGAAAAACCCGGGTTTTTCCTCCAGACCCGTGATCTTTCGGAAAAACCCGGGAGTTTCCCCCACGTCACGGGGAAACCCGGGGTTTGCATTCGGACCCGAGAAATTTGTAGGGTCTAGAAGGTTAGGGTATATATATGTAAAAGTAAATAAAATATGTAAATACAATCTCAGTGTATTCAAGTACCATATTCACTGTCACATACACTTTGATGGGGAAGCTGCTTATCATCACAATTTTTCACACCCTTCCCGTCTCATCCCGTCTCTGGATGACATTCAAACTTTGTGGATAGAAGATGTGCCGGCAATACGCGCTCCCGCGTGCTGAGCACGTAGCCCAGCCCGTCACGCTTTGTGGGAACCTGTTTTCTAAAGGGGAGAAAAAGATAGGAAGTAGAAAAAAGTGCAAAAATTGGCAAACAACGGAAGCAACCCATATGGGGGCGTTTTTGCAAGCCAAACAGGAAAGTGATCGATGTGCAGAAGGAGCCACAGTCCGTGCTGAGGCTACGACTCTTTTTCCCGAGGGTGGCCTCTCAGGCGGGCAGCTCAAACGAAGCGTATGGAAGAGATTAAGAAAAACATAACTTAAGACTTAAGACTTAAAACGTAAAAAAGCATGCGTCATCATGCGTCACTTCAAACACAAATTTTGCTCCACTGGCTCGGGGCCAAACGTAGGCTGGATGGGACGAGGTGCGTCTGGTGCTTTTGGAACCTTGACCTTTCAGCACCGCGCGGAGTTTGGTGCCTTCCTCTCCTTGATACTTGACGGCATGCACTTCAAATTCTCTATTTCTCTAAAACTCTCCCTATGTACAGTACACATGGGGGAAAATTCCTATATTCACATGTTACATACAATGTATTACAAATGCTGTTGTGTATACAGAATTGCAAATACTTAACTTATAGACTTATATACTTTATATTTCTCAAATCACTCGTTGCAGACTGCACGTGACATCACTAGTTTTTCAAACGAATACTGCACCATTCACAGATCCACTGGTCATGGCTGTGCCAATAAGTTGATCCAAGTCGCTGCGCCACCTGCCTCTGAACGCAACCCTTTGGCTTCACTCTGGCCTTCAAATGAAAACAGTTCTTGGTCGCTAGCCCCTTTCACTTTCCATGGTTGAAACTCATATTGATGCTTTTGCGCGCATTTAGCTTGATCTATGATAAAGGTATATTGCCACATGAATGAACCTGGAATTGTCGGGGATCTTGGGCCTGGTGACATTGGCTCCTTGTCGGTGGATGCCTCAGTCCATGCTCTCGCTTCTAGCACTAGACACAAATGGGAATCGATCGTTCAAACTCTCAGAGTGCCTAAACTGAAATGTGCAATGCCGCAATGCCCTAGGTAAGTCTGATGTCCCCGATCAACTTGCTACAACGCACACGTCTTCTATTGGCACCTGGACATCCTTGGATGCTGGTGCAACTTCCCTCAGAGTATGCGTTGAATGAATGCAAATGCAGCTCAATCGTGAAAGCGAGTCGAACCTGTCTTTTTAAAGGCTGAAACGATGAAACCTGTGTAATCGCATAACTCCCTTGAGTGTCACACACATGGGAGACCCTTCTAGGTGGCGGCGATGCCTTCGGAGGTGTTGGTGCTGCCTGGCTTGGCAAGCCTCAGCGGAACATCGGGTCCACCAAAATGACGCGTGCCTTCAATTAAAATGTTCATGAATAGAACAGGTCCTAGTGTTGCATGATCGAAATCACGCACCCTGCCAAGAGCAGCTTCTGAGCGCTTCAGCGTTATTTAGGCACTCTACAGTATACTTATAATTACTCTATTTCTGCAAAAACGACAAGAAGCTGGGCTAGTCTTGGCTAGTCGAATAGTCTTGCACATTACACATTACGTTCCAGGGGGCTTCCCCAGTTCTGGCCTTGCCTTCATCAGTCAGTTCTGACACAAAGCTTCCCGAATAGCATGGAATAGCAATGGATAGCAATGGCTTGCTTGCTCTTAGGTTGCTGTCTAAGGGTGCGGCTAATTCCCTTCGTCATCTCCTTAAAGTGCGCAGGCCACAGAACAAGAGCTAAATCAAACAAAAGCGCAGGTCTTTCGACTCAGCCCTTTCAAAATCGCTTAAATTCACGATATTTTGAAGACTTCACCAGGCTCTTACCTCGTATTCCTTTCTTGACATTGTGGAAGGCTTGTTGCTTTTCGCCTTTCAGCCAGCCAAACAAGACTGATCGAACATTCTCGAACTGCATTTCATTGCAGTCTGCTGCACAAACATCCCGACATGGCTAGCCATGCCACGCTATCGGCCTTCTCCCCTTTCTTTGTCTTGTGATTCTCTTCAAGCTCAACACCAGCAGACATCACCATTGCCTATTTTCCGCCAAGGCATACTAGCAACATGGGCATTTTATGTAAATTGGGACTGGTACTACAAGTAGGGCCTAATAGGGCCCTGCCGCCTCCAGAAGACATTTATTTAGAAAAATTGCACCGGCGGCAACCGCACCTGAAAATTCCTGACTGCTGAGCCTACGGAAATGCAGTCTCGAAAACAAAATAGCACCAAGCAGCTTTTCATTTGGACTTTCTGGCCCCTAGCTCGATTGGTGGAGATGGCACCAGTCATGTGGGGGTTTCTAGAAAAAGTGGTGAACAAGATCGGGCCGAAAATGTTGGCTGGAATTTCCTGATACGTAATGATCGCTGGATGCCACCTTGACATCGGCGACTCGGACACAACAAAAGGTATATAAGTACAATAGACAATAGAATACAATATATGAATATATTATATATGATATAACAAGCTAGTACGTCACGTAGACAAACGATCCTCCTTCCAATTCATGTAGGAGGTTGGGATTTGTCATTTCATATTGGAACAGCAGACCCTGTCATTTCATAATCATCAAAAAATGAACAAAATCCTCTATAAAATGGCAAATTTCATGAAAAGGCTCTATAAAATGACAAACCTGCCCAAATCAACAGCTCTGATGGAATGACAATTCTCCAAACAGCATCCAATGTAAGAAGTTGGGTCGAATGTTGTGTATATGGGATCCCAACTACCCTGATTTCATAGAGAAATTTCAAGGGGGATGACAAAGGCATGATGATGCACCGATTTTATGAACATGTATGAACATGCTCTTTGACAGCTGATTCCCCAGAGTGTCTGCTCCATTCAATAGCTTGCCTCCATCATGGAAGGTTGCTGCGAGAGAAACTTTTTGAAGCCATCTTTGAATTCAACAGAATTCTCCCTGGCAATGTCAGAAAAAATAGGGAGCATGTTCACATATTTTCACATCTACTATCATATCTATCATCATCTACAGCATTCTACAACTATCATCTACTGCAGTTTTGCATCAGTGCAGTGCGACTCTTCAGCCTCTTGCGTCCCTTCTCACCTTGTTTCAGGCGAGCTTTCAAGGCATGTTTATGTTACATCTTGCATCATCTTGCATCACCTTGCATCATCTTGACAGCTCTGACATCTCTGATATTCAAATCATTTAAATGCAAAGCATCAAAGTATTGGATCAGTGTGTTTGTTTGTCTGTTCAGTCCTTTTCCTATTTGTTGCCAATAGGTAGATTGTTCATTATTGTTCTAGTGACTAGTGTTCCAAAAACTGGGGGCTATTGAATCTATTTCAATCTTCCTGAGGGCAAATCCTGGACAAATTGAGCTTCAAAGTCTTATTATAGCGCACCGACAAATAGATGTATGAATATATGTCATGCATTAACATTGCACTTAGAACATGGACAAGTTATGACAAATCTTTGACAGACCATGAAGTGCGAGCTTAGCAAATAGAATAAAGGGTGAGGTCTGAAGCATGCTATATAATGCTATAGCATCAGTTCCTTGCATTTCCAGTCCCAGATATCCTCCAAGGATTTCATACACTTCTATACAGTTGTTTGGTCTTGATTGGTCTTTGAGTTTCATACTCTAGCTGCCCGTGGTTCGTTGTAGGTCTCTGAATTAACATTGACTTCCAGCCAAGATGTCAAGAAATGAATTGTACAGGAATGTACAGGAGATATTAAGTAGAATGAACGGGCTGATCTTAGCACTCGACGACGAGCAGCTTTCTTCTCAGGCAATTTTTGCTCTTGAGATTGTTCTTCCTGGCAGTCCACAGCTGATACTATCAAATCACCTGCAAAAGAAGATGCCTGGTTCCTCTTTGAAGTCTTTCAGGCTTTCTATCACAAACTTAGTTGTCCTCGTCACCACATGCCACATGGCGGGTCTGCATATTGAGCTTGAAAAAACATTCACCTGGGCCCTTGACTTCCAGTTGGTTCAGAATACTGTAGTTGTCTCGGCTGACCAGTCTTATACCGACACAATCCAAGATCTGGTCTCCACAAACAGAATTAAACAAACAAAGTGACCAATGTTTTTAGAAACCATGGATTGAAATCTGAACCTCATGCCGCTAGGAAAATGCAAAGGCAAAGGAATTGTGACGCCAAAAAATCCAAACATATCCAAAACTTATGCCAAATTATACTCAAGTGATATGCTTCCACCATGATGATCTGATAAGTCTCTTCTGTATACAATCTCATACAAGCATACGGTAAGTGGATATCCCATGCCCACCCATCCTATCTTCTATCCAAACAAAGCGCTTGACGCTGTCAGCCCTGAACGCCCTGGCCTGTTTGCAAATAAATGTCGGGGCTGGGTTTGGATTTGGGAGTCGGTGCACTTGCATTGGTTGGACCTGGCAGAAGTCAGGCTTGCCAGATTTGCTCTGTAGCAGGATGGACACGATGAACCCTACGCACCTCATGGATACTTGCTCCATGTCTGTTTAGATGTATTCAGAATCATGTCTTGAATTCATATTTTTCTTATTTCTCGGATTTGCAAGCGAGCATGAGCCAACCAAGATGACATTTCCATCAGAGTCGTAAGCATACTGTTTCTTTTTGTCGTCCTGGGTCCATGGCACGCAAATAGCGTGATGTTTTTGGCATTCCTATCGCCTATCACCTGACAAAAACTGCGCTGTCTTGCTGAGTCTTTTGATACCAGGAGATACTTGTAGTAGTATCTTTATTCTAGCCTAGTAGTACTAGTGGTTGTTGTCATAACAGCGATAACAAGTACGAGCAGTGCTCAAGACAAATGTTACCTTTCATTTATTGGTGGATTATATATATATTATTATTAATAAATAGGGATCTTTAAAATGGTTTATTAAGGGCATCATAATCCCCTTGTAACTGGATAGTATAATCTCCTATAATTATACAATATTACAAAAAGATACTAAGTACGGTTTTGGTCACTGCTCAAGCCATGACTCAGTCATGACTCATAGCTTATGGCAAGGGATAACCTTTGGTGCTTCCATCTCTGCACTCCACATTCACATTTCTCCTTGACTTGATTCATCTTTGCTTCTTCAGCTTCTGCAGCCTGACGAAGGGGGTTCAACAATTTTCAATTGTCTTTCATCATCTTTCATCCTGTTTCTATGACCCCATGAAGACAGCAGAAGATGCGGAAAAAGCCTGAATTCCATCAATCTTTTAGACTAGATATTGTCTGAGAACACAAAGATACACCAAGTGTCAATTCTACAGGGTTTGATGGTTTTTCAGGTGTTCATTCATTCCAAGGGTACTCCAATTCATCCAAAATGTTCAAGTTTACTACATCTTAACTCGCGCAAAAGCATTTGGACAATCACCCAAAAGCTAGCCATTGCCCACATCATAGACAAACCACAACCATCAAGTCAGTCTATGGATCTCCAGTGACCGGCGTGGCTGACGTCACTTATACAGGGCTGCACACATTCTCGCTTTGCACTACCGAATGCTTCGCTTGCAGGAGGCAAATCAATGCAAATCATGCATAGGTGCAAGGCGATGAAAGCCCCATTGGCAAGCAAACAATTTATACTTAGATACATCGTAGTTTTGCCTTGCGTTCGGTCCGAACTTGATCATCTCTCATCTTTCGTGCCTGCAAACAGATGATAACGCAGGGTAAAGCAAACAAGTTGTGCAGATTGTCACAGTCAAGAATCCGAAATAGTAAGACGTGACTACTAGGACAACAACATAGCACAAGACAGTCCTCCCTCTCTTTAAGCTCTCGCAGCATGGCTTCTTCCTCATCTTCCTTGCCAAAGCATCGCACACGCAGAATCACACACAGAATCCACACTTCACAGCAATGCCTCACGTTCGTCCACCAAAGGAATTTGCTGATTTCGTGTTGGCTTTTGCACCTGGCGTGAGCTGTTGTCGCAATGCAAGCTGTGATCCAGAATGAATCGCGAGCTGACGACGTGGCAAAAAGTGAGCCTCATACCAAATATCATATCTGTCACTGATTTCACATCCCAAGAAATTTTGGGAAGAGCTGGCAGGTATGTGGCAGAGAGCAAGCTTGAAAGCTCCTGCTAGATACTAAACTCTTACGAAACAGGACCCTGGCGTACCTTGAGGTGCAGCAAGCAGCTTGGCTGTGTGACAGTTGTCAAGGCTAGTAGGTTCTAAGAGTAGGAGGAACTTGGAAAATTATGAATCCCAAAAAAATGCCAGCCGTCAGTCGTCGGCAAACTTGGCCACAACTACACACTCGAATGAGTTTGTATGAATTTGTCTGAGCAAGGACTCTTGTACAAAGCGGTCAAACGCTTTGTGAGTCGCTTTTATATTGAAATCTGAAGAGCAAATGGAGCAGGCACCCAAGACATGCAAACTATGTCAAACTATGTCAAACATGTTCAAACTACGTTTATCTACGTTTGGAACCTGGACTGTTTCAGCCGCCCGTATGCCGACCTCTCCTTCCTTGGAGGATTCTGCAAGGGTGTGAACACCAAAGCGAGACGGTGACCTGCTACCAGGTACGGACACCTTGGACACTGCACAAATGCACTACGGCCAAAGCGGAAGTCAGCTGCTGATTCTCCGATATTCTTCAACTCATTGTGCAAAGTTGGGCAGCTAAGGAAGAAGCTGAACCGACAGAGGCCTGCTGGAAAAACAACGAAAATGGACACACCATCTGACCATGTCACAGTCAGAATCAGAGTCAAGCAATTTCGAAATATTATTCGCCCTGCACATCCCTGCACTCACGAAGAAAAGGGGTCATGTTGGGTCTCGTCTGATCCCTGTCTGATCACTCTCTTCCAAAGAAACTCTTCCAAAGATAATGACGTGTGTCACTTGTCCCAGGGTCGCACGCGAGAGCCCGAACGCTTGACTGGTACAGCCTAGGCATCCAGGTCAACGGTGCAAAAGGCAGGTACTACATGGTACTAGTTACCAGTATCTGTTACAAGTACTCAGTTAGTGGCAGCTCACGCACACATTTGTCAATTTTTTCAAGACGATTTGCAGGAGAAGAAGGAAAGAGTGTCTAGTCTAGAGTTGCGAGTTGAAAACAACCAGGGCAAGATCACAAGATGAAAAGCAACATGTAACATGCAGCAACAAGAATCGAAGGAAATGACGGAGATTTGAGCACCAAATCCTATTTAGCACAGCCTTCAACAAAACGTCGCGACATTGAAACAAGTGTAGTCAACGAACATCATGAACAGAACAGAAGTGAGCATCCCAAAGTCTCAAAGCACTGCAACTAATAATTTATAGAAGTGTCACGAGTGAAAATAAGATTCGCAACACTTGTCTGCAGTACCAGTATTCAGGACTGGCCCTTGTCACCAAATGGGACTATGAAACACAGCAGGGCAAATACTGTTCACCTGTGTTGCCTTACAAGGGATCCCAAAGAAAGGAACTCCACTCACGGGACCCTTTGTGGGGGTTTAAAATGTTTTAAAACCTGGGTGTTTCCAATGAAACTTGAGAAATCACAAAGTTATACAATCAGACGTCATCAAACATCCATGGCCCATGGCCCATCGAGGTACTTACTCATTTCACCTATTGGATTGCTGCTCCCTTCCTGACCCCGTAAGTGGTCAGCAACGAGCTCCAGAATTTTTTCAGCCATACCTAGCGTAACTCACCTGGTGTCTGCGCTCTCGTGAAGGAATTGGAGGCTACCAGAGAAACGCCGTTGAAGTTCTAAACTTGCAAGTGCAGCAAAAGACTAAAAGACCTTCGAGGATGCAATGCTTCACTCGTAAGTTCGCAGTTTGTCTGCCAGTCCAACAAACAATAATGCGGTCCACTGGGCTGCAGGCACTCTTCCTGTGTTCCTCAGTAGCTTTGCTTGCAGTTGCTGCTTGCCATGATGATTGGCGAGGGCTCGCAGATTATTGCAGAGTTTCGAAAACAAGTCCCTTGGCCAAATCAGCATGTGCAGGTAGCTTTGGACTCTCGAAAATAGATTACATTGTCCGTCCCTCTCTCAGAACATTTCCTGTACCCATCGTCAACGTCAAGTCTGGTCAAGCCTATGTTTGAAAGCATCTCAACACTTGGGAGTCTGTCTGTAAATGTCTCCGTATGTTCAACCCCATGCATTCTCCATGCTGAGATTGAATCCGCCTTTCGGAGTACTTTCCGAATCGGAACGCACGCCCGAGCCTGGCATCTGGATGGGGAATTGACTAAATCTCAGTTATAAATATCATTATATAGATAGAAAAATTAACAAATTGCAAATGATCAAATGCATGTTTCATGTTCATGCCTGTCGTCTGTGCTGTAAAGGTTCAAAACAAAGGCCCCGACCCATGTGTCTATTCGGCTCCTTGGAGGCTCACTTTCAAGGAGCCAGCCATCTCTTGGGGCCTCGGCAGAAACAAATGGCTACAGTCTTGATATTAAAAAAGCGACAACAAAAGGCACACGCTCCAGGAAAATCTCAACAATATGAGAATGCGAAGGGCGCTGAAACCATCTGAAACCTTTACAATATCAGAAGCAAATCAAAGACGTGCATCTCTTGAACTGTCTGTACTCAAACAGGAGCATGCTGGCAGAAATTCGCGGACACTTCAGTACACTCAGTACAAATTTGAATGGTTTAACAGCAAAAACGAGGTTTATCCCAAGTAATCTCAATATATTATCCTAATGTATTTTAATCTCATATTGTATACTAATATGTCAGTGTATATACTGACTATGCTACTTACCAAGGGGACATCTCAAAGTATTACAGTACTGTATCTAAGCTTCGCTACCTGTAACTCTTGTCATGCAGCATCATGCAACAAATTGTATTGAAACTCCCAGAAATTCCTGCGTAAGGGATCCGAGCCAGTTTCTCATCAGGCAAAACGCCCTCTGCTGTGCCAGAGATCGCCTCTTCTGTCTCCCTGCAGTGTCCAAGCTCAGCTCATTTCATGTCGGAACGCTCTGGCACAAATCAAACAATCTTTAAATCTTCAAACTTGAACTCTTGAAACGATATGTTGAATCGCAAAGTTTGTAGAAAGTCTTGAAGGACTTGTTGCCTCTTTCTGTCAACGGCCGCTAGACCAGTCGGGCCTTATTCTGAAGTTTTTGTGAGCGTCACAGTACCCGAAGCGTTTAGGCTCAGGAAATGCGAAAGAATGCGAAAGAAATGAAAGAAATCCCGACAGAAGATATCCTGCTCATCCGAGTCGACTCTCAACAGCAACCCGACTTCTGAACAAATGTTTCCGAATTATTTCCATGACGGAGTGCCAGCTCGACACCATCTCCAACCAAGCTCCCCCTATGCAAGTAAATATACTGAAGCAGGTTTGAAAAAGCAGCAAAGAATTCCTATTGCTACGGATGGTAGCAATCCTTCAAATAAAAACAAATGAAGAGACCTTCAAGCACTTCACAACTGGGCAAAATTACTTTACTTCGAGTGATCCCCACCATGACATGTTGGGTGGAGGTTGTCAGGTGAGGGTTGTCATTGAGAATATGATAGGAAGAATGGAGAATTTGAGAACACTGATTTCAGGTTTCCTTAGCTTAGTGATACTAGTGAGATGGTCTTTGGTCACGATGTTCCTTTCTTGAACTACTCAGACAGGCTGCCGCATCCATCGGACTTATGTCAGCCTGATCGGGTCAGGTGAGGGTAGACATACAACTCATCTCCTGAAATGCGTTCTGTTACTCTCAACTTCGCAGACTGACTGGAAGCAATCTTC
>DF239178.1:149291-276675 GCA_000507305.1 Breviolum minutum Mf 1.05b.01 | reverse complement strand
AATGTGCTTTTCGCTACAGCGGCGTGCAATTTTTGATGTCGCCTCTCAGCACCTACCTCCGCACCCGCCGCTTTAACAGGCCTACTTTTCGACTGACCCGACACACGAATCATTGAAAAAACACAGCATTTCGCGACTGCTCTAACATTTCGCGCAGATGTATCTTCTTTCTTCTGACTTTCGCGCTAGTGCATCTTCTTCCTTCCGACCTGACTGCCTGTCTCATCTGCTTTTCAACTGTCCATATTGTCGGAAGTTTGCTATTTAAACTTCCTTCGATCATAAATTATTGTAAATGTCTTATATAATACATTTAGTATCCATTTCAAAATGATATTGCAAGGCTGCATCATATGTATTATGCAAGTCTGGAACCCCTTCTTGAAGTACACTGGCTCAACAAAAGTTCTGCTCGTTGAGATTTCCCTCTGCAAACCGTTTCACCTTGGAGTCCTTGTGCCAACATGATTCTGCTTAGGTTTGCCCACGGGAATTCCATATTATTAGTGTCGTATAACCCTATAACCTATAATCTTTAATACAGTAACTGGGTGATACTTATCCGCTTTCAATGTCCACAGGGCGGGGTTAGGGACGCAGGAACTGTATCGATTGAATCTGTAATGTGAAATATGTGCCACAGAATAAGCCAACTGCAGTAGTTTGTCAATCCTTTTCCTTCAAGCATGTCTTCGGTGTTGCTGGTTCTGTTTAAAGCGTTTTGGCCGAGGTCCATGAAGGGGCCCAAAGTGCAATTTGGAAAGCGCGGCGAAACACACACCAACAACCACCAAGTGCTAACAACTCCATCAAGCCTTCTGCAAGCACCATGCTACGCTATTTTATGTAGGCTTTAAGGCATCTCAAAGGTAAAACAGTCTCGTGTTTGGACACTTCCTTTGTCAACACTAAGTTTTTCTCTCATGCAAATACTACTTTTGAGTACTTTTGACAACCTGTCCAATGGATACGCACGCTTGGGCCCTCAATCCATGAAAATCCCAGGGCGTTGCCTGCTCACAAGCATCATGGTCTGGTCGTTGCGATCGAGTGGATGCTGTCGGAGCTGACCTGCCGCCGTGGCAATCCCTGGCCATCCCTGGCCCATGCTTCAACATGCTTGAACACTGGCCTTGTATTCCAATGTGTAGAATTGTTGGTGAAATATGGATTAATGTGGTGTAATATGGTGTAATGCACCATATATATCATGCTATATCCATTTGGAGGGGAGTTGACAGTAGTAGTGATGTCAGCATTGGGCCTCTGGATTCTAAGAACTTCCTAGCCTCACTAGTCTACGGCAATGATTACCCTCCAGGGAATTAACATATCCCACCTGGGGAAAAGGAAAATCGTCTTCAAAAGTGCCTTTAAAACGGGATATTATTATATGTTAGTTCCCTGGAGGGTAGTCTTATCATCCAAACAACTTCAGTACCAACACGTGCCTCTCAGCTGGCTGCTTGAGAGTTCCACCGAAAGATAATCCTTTTCTTGCAGTGTCCCTGTCAAGTTGTATCACCAGCTCGTCACTCAAGCAGACCCCCAACTAACACAAATCAACACAAGAACGTGCGGATTGCGGTGACAAAACTGAGCCTAGGGCTGAGTGGAATGAGCTTGCTCCGTTCCCCTCTTCCATGCAAATCCCTGACCAGCCTGACCAGCCTGACCAGCCTGACTCCTCGTTCCCACGATGACAGTGGCATGATGTGGGGTGCCGCATGCGTATTGCTGAACAAGTGATACCTGGAGTACTCCCATTGCCCGACACCATCTCGGATAAGTGCATGTGAGCTCATGTTCCTACCGAGTTGGGCTCCTTGGTCCGGGATAGCCACCAAACCCCTCAGCAGTTTTGAAGTTCACACGGGTTCACTGGGTTCAAGCATTGTGTTGTAATAGATTGACCTTTCTAAGATGTTCGAAGGCTCCACTTCCGGATTTGTCTCGCTTTCAGGACGTCTTAGCTGCAGGCCGTTGGAGTGGCTGCATCATTTCCCATGCTTCGGGTGGCTCTCCTTCAGTAACATGCTGGATGATGCAATTTCTCGGCACAGCGCAAAGCAGTGAAACTGCATGCGACAGTAATACTGTATGCTAGCAAGCGAGTTGAGACGTCCTGCGACGAGACTTGTGTCAAATCCTCTGAACTTCTGTCAACAATCAGTCTTAAACAATCAGTCTTAAAGCGTCTTCTCGTGCTTGTTGACAAACATGTCCAGAGTCTGCTACATTAGCATTTTTACATCCTTTCTGGACTCTTGTCATCTGGTGACTGACTTTTTTCTCTTCGAAGACATTCTGCTTGTTAAAGATAGAAAATGGTCTGCTGACATGCCAATTTGGGTGGGCCTCTGACACCGGACAAGGATCAATACTTGGCTTAGTAGCCACTTGCTAGAGGTAGTGCCGCTTGCTACAGCGAGCATGCATATTCAGAAATAAAACTATTGGTGCATGTCCACCAATCAATCCAACCAATAGACATGACTTCACAATCCCTTCACAGAATCCATCAACTGTCAACTGGTATCAACTCGTATTTTGTTAATCTGCTCACACCTGGCTTGCACTTTGACTGACTCGAAAGTAAGTATGATCTATTTTTGACTGACTGTTTCGCATTTGGATTTTTTGGAACTTCCAGGTCGTAGCTCTAGTGAGTGGCATTGTCTGCACGCAATCAACTGGTTGGCAGTATGTAGCAGAGATCCTTTGTCTGTTTCAGGGTGAACTCTGAATACTACCAGTATTTACTGAACCTGCTTCCCCCCCAAAATCCACCGTGGTCGGAGTTGTGCACTCTCTCGAGTCTCCTTGCAGCTTCTTCTTTTGACCTCCCCCGGTAAAGCAAACACAAACAGAACACGGCCAAACATCTGTGCACCAGCTGCACCAATGCAACAAGTGAAGACTTTCTGACTCACTTCGCACCTTGCAATGGTTGCTTGCCGAGCCTGCTAATCCAAATGCGCTCCAAAGTACAAGACAGTTCCCTTTTCGAATCTTGCACAATTACACAAACCCAAGCACGAAACGTCAAAAGAAGAGGCTGACAAAACGATGCAATGCCATGAATTCTCCAAACCTTTTCCGCTTCAATGGCTCGTCTTGCTTCATCCTTGAGCAATTGATCATTCTGAATTGTTCGTGTACTGCAAATGTGTATCCTGATCTCTGCTCCATGCACTCCATAAACATCCAGGATCACTTTTCACTTCGTGATCTCTCTATAAAGCTTTGCTTTCATGGCTAAACAGCTTGCCTCAGCGGCTTTCCTTGCTTCTAGCAAAGCCTTCACAGCACAAAAACGAAGATGTCTCAAACAGCACCAATGCGCAATTTCCTACACGTGGATATGAACTTAGTCTGCTTCGTTGTTCACCTCAGAAGTATCTGGGATCCCGGCATCTTGCCTTCGGGTCACATTGTCAAAGCTCTCCTGGCTCGCAAGGGCTGAACTGATTCTTCATTTTCAAACATACTGGCTGCATTTTGAAAGCACAAAGAAAAGCAAATAACATCAAATAACAACCCTTCCAGGAGTTTCAACATGTGAAACTCAGCGCCTCGGGCTCACCTGGTCGGGCCTCTTGGAGAAGAAGTGTTGCAGCCAGCCAAAAATTCATCACCATTTGACGTAAGATACATCTCCATAGTGGAATCTACTGGAATCAGGGCACAAACTTGTTGACATAGTGGTGAATTCTATTGAATCGCTACGTATGATATTCGACAAGAAATTTGGGGTTGAAATGTTATCCCTTGCTGCTTTACATGGTGCTTAAGTGATCTTAACTGGAGTACAGTGAACCCATACCTTCTTCCTTGCCTTGCGAAGTAATGTGGGGTAGCAATTAATTAGTAGAGGGGCAGTAAATAAAGTGAGCTCCCTCCCCAAAGGGGTAGTAAATACAGTGGTCCAACTTTTGGGGGGCTAGATAGTGATTTTTTAGTTTTTTTAGAGGTGTAGCGAACAAAGGTTTCCTATATCTGATACTTTCCGTTTATTTCTTATTCATTTACTATTCATTCCCGATTCATTCCTATTCATTCCGTTTCATTCCCTACTTGTTCTAAATCTCTTCTTTATTTGAAAACTATGCCCAAAGTCAATTGGCCAAAAATGAATACTAAAGGGGTTGTCAAGAAAGCTTCGGGCCCGGATGCCTGATACTTTCAATATTTCTATTCAAAAAAGTGATTATCAAAGGGTAGTATACTAAATAAAGATTTGGGCTTTGCTGATATAATCAGAAAGTGATTTGGAAATACATAGGAATGAATGGGAAGTGACTACGAAGTGAATAGGAAATGAATGGAATGACGAGGATTTGAATAGGAAATAAATAGGAATGAATGGGAAATAAATAAGAAGTGCATAGGAAATAATTAGGAAATCAATAGGAACTGAATAGGAAACGACTAGGAATGAATAGGAAATGCCTAGGAATGAATAGGAAATGAATATGAGATGAATAAATAAGAAGCCTCTTGGAAATGAATAGGAAATGACCGCATAAGCAGCCAGCCAACAGCAATACATAATCCAATACAGAATCGCAATGAAAATCCCGTATGTAATCAGTTCAAAATCTTTGTTTCTCGGGGGTGGTATGATCACTACCCCACATTAGCCGTGCAATGACTTCATGAATGCATATGAATGTACGGAGTAGTATGGAAGACATTCTATAGATGAAATTCTGCTGCGTACATGTGCCTACATGTGCATGTATGTATGTCCGTGTGAGCAATGCAGCCTCCACAGGGTACATATTATTTATGACTAAAGAGAAAGAGCGAGAGAGGGAGGGAGGGAGGGAGACAAGAAATGTGAGTTGCGTGTGACAAATGCAGCAGGATGTAGCCATACCATGTCATACCTATGAGTTCAATTGAAGAGTGGACTATATAATAATCATTACTGTATGTATAATAATAATAATAATATATTATATATATATTGATGATTTGTGTATATTGATGATGCTCCTGTTGTTGTAATATGCCTAGGCCTATGACTACATGATATAATATCATTATACCGGTCTTCTGTGCATGATGGGCCATTTCATACACTGTCAAGACGCTTTTAGCACGGACTGGTTCGCGAATGTGAGCTCTTGTTCTATCATTTGCTGCTTTGCCCAAAGGCGGACATAAAGGCAGGAAACACCCCGAAGTGGGCAGTTGAGGCATTCACGGGGACACAAATATGAAACAAGATTCCACGATGGGTGGGTCACAACGTCTAGGAATTGCTGTGTTGTTCCTCAACTCTCAGCCAAAAGTGCACGTGCAGGGCCTTCACACGAGAAGAGAAAGCCATTGCTGCACACTGTCAAGCTAGATTGAGCTCCTTTCGCTTCCTTTTACGGATTTGAATTGTTCACCAGTCCTGAAGACAGATTGTTGAAGAACCTGCTAAACCATGTGCACAAAAAGGGTGTTTGAACATCCGACAGCTGGCACGAAGTTGCGACCAAACTTCAGCTTGTACTGGTGGACAACTAGTCAGTCTATGGTATGCTGATGTAATTCGTAGCGTTGTGCGATGCATTGCTTCCATCCTGTTAAATCTCAAATTCTCTCATTTTCAATCCAAGTCTCCTCCAGCTTGAGCCATGGACTGCCATGGACCAGCATAGAAACATGATATTTGCGTGGCACCGTGACACATGGAGACCCATGGAGCTGCGTGGAAAAGGCACACTAAGATGATCCCCGCCCGTGATCCCCGCAGGAGACTCAGCATTGGGCGCAGCTTCTTGAGTCCGGGGAGCATGGCTTGGCGGTTTCTTTGACCGTCCCTGTTTCGGTCTTCAGCTGCTTCTGGTGCGCATATAGGTGCAATATACATGAACATACTGCAAGATCTGAAAATTCATAAGATATAACAGCCCATGTCTCTCACAATGCAGTCGGTTGCCTTGTCGGGCAATGAACAGTCAGCTTTCGAGTGTAATATCTGGCAGTCGACTAACATTTGCTTCTAGCGTCTTGCACGTTTCTCAGCATAGCCGGACCTCCACCTCTGCTCCATGATCCAGGAGGAGGCTCGCAATCTCCTGCTGGCAGAAAGAGGTTGTAAAACAAGTCTTGGTCTTGGGGATAGCTTGATGATTGCTTCTGTATATATCTAGGAAAGAGGGAAACAAAACGAGTGCAAGTAACTAGGAAATGAAAGAAATGAATGTTGGAACCCGCTAAGTCACTAGGACATGAATGAAATGATGTTAAAGTTTAAGCACTTCCATGAGGTAGTGCGAATGAAAGGGAAGTAAATTAAAGGGAAACTCGTTGCAGCAAAAGATGCCTTTTTGATCATGGTATTCTGGCTTGATCATGCTCACGGAATTGGAGTTTGAGTGAAAGTACATACTGCAAGATGGTGCAACCTGACGAGTCCTGCTAAGATAAACAACCATTGTCCAGAAAGTTTCTTCCATCTACTAGGGTGGTGAATTCACCCAAGCATAAAAGTTGATCACATGCCTATATTCTACCCAGTATTGTGAGGGTATCCAGTTTGATCTCTTCGATGCCATCGAAACAAAAAGACTTCTCCGTGTACTGGGATGCAGCTGCATATGCGAGCGGTGTCTTGTCGTACATGTCAGTGGCCTGGAGCACAAAGTGATCCAAAAATGATTCCCACACATCAGAACCATCTTGTACAAATGAAAAATAAACTGCCTGAGCAGACGTGGTCGGCTACTGTGCAATGGTGAAAACTCTGCCATTTCAGGAATCTTCAGGCAGCACTACTTGCAAAAGGTCTTACACGGTCTTATTCTTTCGTCGAGCCTCCACATCAGCTCGAAATGATATGAGGACTTCACAGACCTACATACAGGCGGGGCGGTGAAGTTCATGAAGTTTCTTGCCACTTCCTTCAATTGAAAAAATATTGATACTATGAAAGTGCATCAGGATGCTTGATGGGAATGGCTGGCCTTGGCATGACCGGATTTTGCTGCCAAGATCAGAGCTGTGCGTCCTTCCAAATCACAAACCTTGGTAAGCTATGACAACGACTGAAAAATGAGTCTCTAATTTCGCTGGAACAGCTGCATGCCCCTGCTCTCTGGCCTCCAAAGACGAGGGCTCTTTCTTCAATATCTCCTCACACGCCTCTAGAATAATCTTGGCAATCTCCGGATCATTTGACAGTCCAGAAATACAACACAGAGAAGTCACATTTGCATAGACCCTGCAAAGTGAAAACGGGGCGTTAGATTGTCAATGTTCAATTGCATCAAAATGCGTACATAGCAGGTGGCACCAGTAGCTGAACAAACAGTCTACGCAAATTGCCTCCCAGTGGCCCGCGCTTGCCGCTGCCAGCAACGGCTGAGCCTACCAAGCATGTACGAACACAAACAATCACAAACATCTGAGCGTGCCCCAAAACCTGCACCAAAAGTAGAAGTTCTCAAAACACTATGGTTCTGATGTCGTTTTTTGCTTCTTTATCCTTTCAATCGTTTTACAAGGCATCGAGGTATGTGCCAGAGAATGCAATTGACATCAATTGACTGTTGATCAAAAGCGAGATGTGCTCACCGTGTTCATGGAGGCAGTTGCACTTGGATGGCTAGTGGCTAGGAGTTTGCATGTGGAGGTTGGCTTACCACAGCTCTATCATGCTTTGTCGTTTTTGTTCCGGTTCTGTCATCGATTTTGTCCAAGACGCATTCAAAAACATGAATAAATAGAACCAAGCAACGGCATCCAAAGGAAATCAAAAAAGAGAAAAGAAAACTGCAAACAACTCAACACTGAGGAGTTCTGCACGGCACTTGTCCGACTCTTCTGATAGCTTTCGTTGCCCCGAAGTCATTGCAGGTTTCTACACGCAGTGAACTCAATAGCACTTGATACATTGCAGGTTTCAAAAGTTATCTTGTAATACATTGGATATTGTTTACTATGGATTATCTATTAAGTACATGACATCTTTATCGTTTTTGCAGGTTTTGTCAGGCTAGTGTAGCAGCCTGTTCCCTCCTTATCTTCTTCCATCTCTCAGCTACGAACAACACTACATAGCATATCCACTCACGCGAAGCTTTCTCTTTGAACATTTTTGAAAGCTTTCTGATGTTCGCCGTTTCATGATGTTTCATGCAACATTTTTTTCGTAATTCATTTCCTCCTCCTCTCAAATGTTCGGCTCCTACCTGCGGCCTCGACATCTGCGGATTGAGCACCACTTGGTGGTCTCTCCGGTGGAATCTGGAATCCGGCTTGGCTAAAGTGGAAGTAAGCCTACGTGAGCCCTTCATGTCTCGTGCTGTTTTGTGTAAGCAACCAAATCCATTCCATTCTATATAATTCATTCTTATCCATCTATGCTCTCATATCCATTCTAATTCTAAGAGTGCAATCCTAATGTTTCCTTGGAAGTGTCTCAGCATGGATTGGCTAAATTGGCTGACACAGTCTTCACAGATTCCTGCATTTTTTACTATTGAGATGATTTGGGCACCAGTATCTCTTGGCCACTTGGTCCAAAAGTCGGAGCCGATGCAGTTCAAGCTCTGAGTTTTGTCAACTTCCCATTGTCCATCATTGTCCATCCTTGTGCTGCTGCAGGCAGCTTTCACAAGGGACACTTCACATATCCTTGGCACAGCTGCAACCATCATCCATCGGTATCCCCGTATATCCCCATATACCTCCATTCCGAATCCGGATCTATCAAGGAAACAATCAAACTCGTTTTTTACTGCCGTCAACCCGTCCAACCCTGCAAAATTGCAGGATGTGGTGGTTCAACCGCTCGTCTCGCATTCGGAAGCACATGGAACACTGTGTAAACATGGCGACAAGTCGCTTCCTGCATACGTATTCTTGCAAACTGCAGTGCTGTCCTCGTCTAGTCTTTGCATTCTGCAGCTAAAAAATTGAGACTGCAAAACTATTTTTGACTTAAAAAAGTTCTAAAGATAAGAACCACAAAGGATCACAAACGTATTTGGTCATAGCCATTTCAAATAGCAAAATAGCTTGCCGAGAACTCAGGGATTCTTCTTGCCGTGTTCTGTTCTTGGAAGAATGAAGAACGGGAAGACGGACTCGCTACATATGCAATGGAATCCGAATGTCTACTGGATTCTCAGCAGGGTCAGGGTTTGTCTTGACAGCTCTGCATTTGCAAGTTGTGCTTGGTGACTAATGTCACTGCTTCAATGCGCATGCCACTTCGGGAACGCATTCAAAAAGTGTGCAAAAATTCTGCTACTAGCCGCGTGCTGCCGCTAGCCTCCTATGGTCCTAGTGCCATCCTGCCCCAACCCCTCTTGGTGCACACCCTCTCTCACAATGTTCGGGGATGTCGTGGTCCACGTCCGTGTGCAACTGGAGAATCCACCTTCCAGTCAGAAATGGTCCAGGTATCATGTTTGTCTCATCATGTCTTACATAGCCCAGAAAAGGAAATGAACGTATTGTAGCTATCTGTCATCTCGCTATGAAATCAAATTATGTTACATTACTACATTGTATAATCTTATGTACTAGTATATAGATCATATTGATTACATTTTATTCTGCTGCACTCTATTCTCCTCAAGTCTAGTTGATTCTACTATATTCCAGCAAATAGTAACTGTTTCAGCTGATCATGTTAGATTGTCAATAGTATCAAATGCCATCATATTCCGATCATATGCTGATATTATACACCATGTTCTCGTATTTCAATATAATATATTATCAAAAATCATTGTATGTCAATGCCATCCGTCATCCCAATCCGTGAAGTTAAATAATACTATGATGCTGTATCAAATTTCATCTATAACAAGGTGTCATAATAAGACTATGTATACACAATGTATGACCTCACTGCATCTCTACATATATCAGTATGTCAGGGTATCATGTTATGTCATCCGATGTTGCCTTATTCGACCTATATCATATCATATCACCATCGTTACCTTGGTTGCAAGCATTATCATATCTTATCACATCACCATAGTATATGATATTGCATGTAATATGATGCAATGTGTAACATGATAGGATATGTAATATGATAGATGTTACAGATAGAATATGTAAAATGAGAGCATATGTAATATGATAGGATGCGTATTATGATAGAATATGTGCTATGATAGAACATGTCCTATGATAGAATATGTGAAAAGATAGATTGTGTGATATGATATCATAGTATATTGTCTTTTATCAAATTCCATCACATCATATCCTATTGCATCATGTGAGAGTATATCATATCATAGTGTACCATACTATACTATATCATATTATGCATTGTGGTATGTCAGTGTCTAATATATCATGTCATATCATAGCATATTAGATACAGTATATCATATCAATATCATATCACGTTTTATCAAGGTTATCAAAATACATCAGATTAAAACAAAGCATATATTGCAATATACGTAATATGATTCATCACCGTGACACAACAGATTGCTCGTCTGATCAGAATGTGGGCAGCCACTGGCTTTCATACAGTGGCTTCAAAGATCAGGAATTTAGTCGTATATACTGATAACTGATAAACATAACAATAAACATATTATGACATTCCTGATCTCTGCAATGGCAACATATATACATATACACATACAGTAGATATATCATAAGGTACAATATCAAAATGATATTATAATATGGTTCGGTGTCTGTGTTCGTAGAGCTGCTCCCGGGCTTTGAGTGGATCCTTCTTGACTGAGGTCAACACACCTATGACAGTCTGCACTGCTCATATCAACTGCGAGACAGGGTTTCCAATGTCTTCAAGTAGCAAATGCGAATGTACTAACGCTAAGGCTGCTGCAAGTATATTCAGATAGGACTATGAGGTCCTAGTATGCAGCTGAGTAGGACTAGGCTATGCGATGGTATCTTGTCCACTAGCACGCACAGTACACAACGGTGCTTGAGATCGCAGACTGGACATTGCAGGGGAAACAATGCAACAGAATCACAGAAACCAGAAGCACACATATGTATGTACGTTTGGTCAAAAGTAGGTGAGACTTGCAGTTCTGCGGCAATACAGCGTCTGCTTCAGTGCTTCTCTCACACAACAGCACCAAAGTGTACACACAGGTGTGCAATGGTGTGCACCAATCTCTGAACAAGTTGAAGCCTCTATAGCAAGAATCCTTGTGACAGTGTGGCTACATCGCATGCCATTAGCATGCATGTATCTAGACTACCCAATCTCCTGTATGTACACTGTATTCATAGTCATTACAGTATTTAACTACATAGATAGTACAAGCGTATGCAAGTCAACATGACAAAGTCCCAAAGCAGCTGGACATGAATTGCCGGTGATGATGAATGGTGATCAAGATAAAAGCGGCATTGAAAGTAGATGGAATGGTCATACAATTGGCAGCGTGAGAAGGAAATCACATCATCTCAGTAGTGGACAGGTGAGACGCCAGCTGCGTCTGGTGCTGTGCTTTTGGCTGCCTCGCTTCTGACGTCTTAAAATCATGAATTTCGTCTTGTGATAAAAAGCTTACAAGCATCTCTTCGCCGCAACAGCGCAACTAAGAGCCGTGGCCTGAGACTGTTTTAGCAGTGTTTTGTAGTCTTCAATGTGACTACTGAGATTTCCTTTTGGCCTGGGTCATGACGGTCATGAGGCAAGCCAAGGATTCTGCTTTTCGCGCATAAAGTTAGCAAATGAACACAAAGATCGTTCGCCGTCCACCAAACTGGCAGTCAACAATTCCTTTTCTAGGTGGCCATTCTGGATACGTGTGGCTACAATCTTTGAGTGCCAAACACTGCTCCGGTCTCTTTCAGAAGTGTCTTGACCCTCTTCATACAAAAGTAGCCTAGGACACCAAAAGCTTCTCTCACAGTCATTGACTCCGTTAACGTCAGCAGGGCACAATCAGCAGGACAGAATGAGGACAATGAGCATCCCGGCGTAACGCTATAGAGGCTGCCGTTGGCCTATCAAGTAGGCTCATGTCATCTTGCTCGTTCTCTCATTTTGTATATTTTGTCGATTCTCTGATAGTTCACTATATCATTCTATCATTCAGATGTTGAGTTGCTGTACTCAACTGCCTTTGCATGAAGTCTGGGCGCACTAGCTCTGGCCTCAGTTCCCCGAGCAAGTGCAATGACTATTTCACTACGCAAGGTGTGGATCACGGAAAGATGGAACAACACATGGGAAAGCATGGCAGCACAAGACACAAGCAAAAAAACCTGCCACTCTGCGAGACAATATCAATTGATGCATCTGGATACATAATCTTATTTATACAGTTATGAAGTGTATGTACAGAGATGTAAAATTCTACTGCAGACCTTGATCCTTCTAGCATATCATATTCACAGTAACAGTAGGGATGACAAAACAGCGTCAGGTTCCACACTTTCGTCAGAGAAATGCCTCCCTAGACAGCGCGACGAAGATCGACGTAGCACAGCTGAAGGCCCAAACAGCGATCCGGCAAGCTCAACAGCTGCCGCACTGGATGTAGATGAGCAGCCTTAGTACAAAACAGCACTGGCACCAAAGATTCCGCGAATGCCCAAAATGCGTCCAAATCCGTCCAAGTAAAATGCAGCATTTTGGCAGGGACGCAGGGGAAGCAAATCAAGTCCGTTCAAATCCTCTGTTCCAAGCACAAAGCGTATTTGGTTGAGAGTAGACAGCGCTGCCAAAGCGTAGTTCGTCCTCAGCATTCGACCAGGTCACTAGGGGTGCAAGCTAAAGTGCAGTGCAGGAATCGAACTAGGGATGCACTTCTATATGATGCACTCACTACGCGTACGAATTTATGCAGAGATTCAAATACGTATATACTTTTGCATACAGTAATTACAGTGTAAATATATATTCATCTACGCCTATATTAGGGCTTTTGTGAACTATAGCTTCTCCTATATTCTCGTTGTACTGTGGGTGGAGATTTATTTTAGGAATTCATTTTCTATATTATAGTGGGCAAACTGTATACATATGTACAGTAAATAATATATATATATATATACAGGCTTGCTGCTCTTCCTGCATTTTTTGGAGTTGGATGAGTGCGCTGCGGTCCTGGGCGCTTCAACATCAGCTTGGCTTGGCTTGAAAGAATCTGCTGCGGGGGCCTAGATGCTGTTACGCTACAGTAGGGTCTTGGCGCTGTATCTTGTTCTTTTTTGTTGCTGCTCTTGTTGTTGTCGTTGTTGACAAGGATGAGGATGGGGATGGTGGGGATGGTGAGGATGACCAAAATGACAACGCTGATGCTGCTGCTGTTGATGGTGATGATGCGAATGCAAAAGCAGCAAACGCAAAACACGGCGAAGGCAACCAAAGCAACAAAAACAGCAGCAAAAGCAGAAGCACCACCAGCAGCAAAAGCACAAGTGAGAAAAGCGGCAAAAAGCAGCAAAAATATACTTGCCAAACAAGAATCCAAACATACCCTCCTTTTTGTACTACATTCTATCGCATCATATAATATATTATATCATATAATGTATCTGTATAATTTTCATGATTGTGTGTCTAGCATACAAACATGTATAAACTTTTTGAACTATCATAAAATCGATAAATTATCATAAATTGTATAAATACTGCATGGAGACATCAGTATATTGCATAAGGTAACATTGCACACACATCCGCCATCAAAAACACGTCTGTCTGCAAGGCCGCGACGCGCCAGTTGGAGCAGCCATCGATGGGTCAAACGCACGCACATGTTCCTCGAATCCGTTCTATGCTGACAAAAGTCTCAAATCAAAGAGAACACAGCGCTTCAAAAAGGCAAAAGGCACAAAAGGGCAGATCTGACAATCTCCTTCAATCTCCTACTCAATTGTTTTGAACCAACGCAAAATTTATCAAAATTTGTGTGTTCAAGTGCATCTGACTTACAAACACTTGTCAAGACATGGCAGCTGTATGCAGCTGTCATCATCTATGTCCAGAGTCCATTTCATTCCATTTCCGAAATTTCCCTGCCTTCGCTTCAGCCATGCTCTGCACCTCTGGGAAAAGAGGATGTAGCCTGAAGAGCTTTTCAGGGCTGCGACAGCTTCGCCAACTCACAGACTTAAAAAGCAATAAAAAGCAATCAATTCTCGCAGGGAAAGCTGAACCCCAAGGACGTGGCGTCAGCACTTCAAAGAAGGACGCCCCAACCTAGCATTTCATGCGTATATCTCCATGGATTCTCAGACCTCCACTTCTCACATGCAATATGCTGATGCTCTGCAATTACCATGTGGTTTGGTGCGACTGTGTGAGTCTCTTCCGTCGGTTGTCAATACTCATCACGGTTTGAGCATTCAACACACCAAATGTCTGAAGCCGCCAAGTGAGTGTCCTGCAAATAGGTTCAGCGGGAATGCTTGCAAAGAGTCGGAGCAAAAACACGCTTGATCATCAATCAAGGATCCCACAAATTTCATCAATTTTCAACAATAGACTTCAAGGATACAACACGGCAATAAAATGATGACAAATATTACAAATATCATATCTTTGAATTCAGCCTAACAAGAATAGCTGCTCTCCAGTTGATACATTGTATTCACAGATCGTTACCCAAACGAAATGTGGACCCTGGACCTGCCACTGATCTTTATTCCTAGACAGCTTTCGTAGAATGGCCAGATCTAGCTACAACAGCTCAGCTTGTGCTGCCATCAGGTCTAGATTTCACAATCTCCTGCAATAAAGCCTCTGGACTTGCATAAGCGGGGCCTGAGTAGTCTCCAGCAAAGGAAAGTTGTCAGAAAAGTGGACAGACATGAATAGAAACGATAGAATACAGATTCATTCTGAGCACATCGGATTCAATTGCATATCTACATTGAACTCATGTCAATCCATTGCATCTATTATATGAATCATATATTATCCGTCTCTCTCTCTCTCTCTCTCCAACATCTACATACTCAGGAAAAAAAACATCTCCAACATCAATGTACACCCGCTTTTATATGTAGGTGTGTTTTCCTCCATTTTTCTCATCTAGTCAGGCATGTTTAAACCCCAACGAAGGATAGGAAACTGACATCCTGAGGTGCCCGCTGGTTACAGGGGCAACCACTTTCGCATGTGGATTCGGAAAAGGCCTGGGAATTTGCACCATGAAGGCACCATGTTAGCAACAAACAGCAGCAGCAAATCAAATAGATATGTACAGCATGCGTGAGCAACACTCCTGACATCTCCTGATCCTTCAAACTAAGGCTTCTGCCCTGTTCCAGGCAACAGCATTGCGCTTCCAAGATCACCAATCTGAGCAATTCACAACAACTCAGGCCCGTTTCTATTGCGGTACACGTTTGATTGACCCAGTCGTATTGACATGTCAAAATATATACATATATATATATACATATATATGCATCACATAATATCTACATTTCATGTGAAATTCGGTTCATGAGGCCCAATGTCCCTGTTGCAATCCTTTGGGAACTTGGAGAGAAAGCTTTGATTCGAAAAATCAAAATCCATATCGAATAAATCCGAATATGATTATGTATTATATAGTACCCTAGTACTTAAGACTTAAGACTTAAAACACTCTTAAAATATGTTTGAACAAGTAAGGCTTATTCGCATCAGGCTGTGGTGCTATCTCGTGGCAATCAAGGCCTGGAGCAAGCGGTTGTCTTGGCCAATCAGCAAATTGCCAGGCTTGACGTCACGATGAATTACCTTCAACCAGCCGTTCAAAATCGTTCAAAGCCCATGAGATAGCTGCAAAGCGCACAGACGGCAAACCTTTCAAAAACAGCGAAAAACATCGGAAACGTTGCTGAAACTCAGGTCATCACACCACGCCAGTGCAAGTAAGATAAACCATGAATCGTCTGTACAAACCTCAAGTGGTTTGCGTGCAGCACTGAAGAGAATAGAAGTGAAGACATCACCATTTCTGCACGGCTTTCGATGATCACTGAGGAGCCGGCCAATCCGCTACACGGTCCACAGAATAACCTTCCTCCCCTTTGCCACCTGAATGATGAATTTTGAGCTACAGTTTTCGTATGCTTTTGTAAAATTGCTATTTAATGCTATTTAAGTCCCACAAGATTTCCATCTGATGCTCCTTCTGCATGCAAATACCCGTTCAAGCACAAGGTGCAAACAAGGCCTATTCGAGCGGCTTCAATTCTGGTCAACAAGCTGCCTCCTTCCTGGACCATGTTCAATTAAGCACTGCACTCATGCTGCTCTGTTTACTCCGAAACATCAAGCTTTCCAGTTACCCACTACAATCTGCGCCAGGCTTGCCAGCAGTGGCATGACAACATACCGCCTCAGGACCCGAACTCTTTGCGTTCAGCACGTCTGAATGTCAACATGTTCCGCCTCTATATAAGTTCAAGATTCTTTCCTGCTAATCGCTGGCATGGATCAAGAAGATTGATCATGGTGTCTCATGTCAAATAACCCAAGCCACTGGCAAATGCACATATAGGGAGATGAGAGATCTATGTAGAACATTGCTATGCCGAAAAACAGACGATTTTGCCTTTATGCACTAAGTGCACCTAACAACGATGACATTATTTGAAAGTGGTGAAAATGATGGCCTTTTCATCATGTGCGCGCCCAGCTGCTCCAGACACAAAAAAACGCATATCATAAAAATATTGCGCATTGCGAGATTTTGCTAGCAATCCTGTGTGATATTATGTTAAATTCATTTTAGGTAGTATATTGTATGCACCCGAATGTGCACCCGCAGCAAGCTTTGGTGGAAGAATAGGCAGCATTCAGGTTTTTGAGTGGTGGCATCTTAATATCATATGTTTGATATTGTTTGATGCTTATACACAGAATACATAATTACATATATAGATACAGATATAGTAGCCACATCTACAACATGCGTTTACCGATTTTCATGGGTCTTACAATTCTTGTTAAAGTTTGAGTTGCTGAGAGTGGGACAGCTTTTCTTTCTCATTTTCCCAGGCATCCAGTGTGAAGACAATACTTGGCCAACCTCAGCACATAGTTTGCAAATTCTTCGCTTTTTGACAGAATCTAGGAGTTGAGAGCCAAACTCAATTCTCGCAGGAGCCTACCGCATGTTGGCTACGGCGCTCTATAGACACATTGAGTCAAACAATTTACTGCCTTTGATGCAATGCTGCACATTCAAACACTCAAACGTTCACTGCGGACAATCTTTCCACCAGGTGCACTTTAAAATACACACGACAAAGATAAAGAATGTCAAACCTAGTGCGGAATGTAAGTCCTGCATAGTCTAATAACTGTGTCCTCCCTCTGAACTCCTAGGACCCTTCAACATCTCAGCAAGATGCAGCACTGCACTGCGCTGATCCGCCTGAGTTCACGATCAATCTCTTCCTTCGCTGCCCTGCTAAGTCTTCGCCTTGAAGCGAATTCGAAATGTAGAGACGTCTTATGACTTCGAGACATGCTTTCACGGTGCTGTCAAAATCTGTCAAACCACAGTTCTAGGTCCCAAAGCTTCCCTCAAAGTCACTCCCCGTGCTCAAGGGCTCAAACATGTTGATTTCCTTCAATGCCAGCGTCTCATTGTCTTTCAATCGCTTGGCCTATCGCGTCAAGCTATTTAGAAAGAATCTGCAATCACGAAGAATCATGGGGAAACCACCAATCAGCAAGCAGCAAAACCTCTTGGAAGCTTGAGCACTTATAAAACACTGCATTGAAACCGGCTTGCTGAGGGCCTTATGTACACAGGCTGTCGCACCTCTACCCAAAATGTCCTGCGAGCCAACTTGCTCTTTTGGCGCACTGCACCCACTGCAAACGGAATAAACCGATTCTGTTTGACTCCAGGACTATAGGATGGCAAAATGGCGTTTTAGCTGTCCAGCAGTAAGTACTCTTCTAGCCGGCGCTCTTCTGCGTGGGAGATGACCTCGTATGAAATGAGCAAAACGCACCAAATTCATGATTTCCAAGTTCGTAACATTCAGATACATTTAGTATCTTTTCATTTCTTTCTGCCTTGATATACTCTTGTTCAAAGGTTTCAACACAAATCGGGCTTGGTGTGACGAGAGCATTCTGTTGCAACGTGAAGCACTGCCTATTTGATTGTCTGTAAACTGTCAAGCCATGCAATTTTGTGTGTGGTGTCTTCTGTGTATTGATTTGTATACAGATTCTTGCCGTTTCTGATTGGTGTTCTGTTCCCGCTGCAGCGCTGAAAAAAAAGCCGGCACTGCAGCTGAGATAGGAACGGCAGACAAGCTGTCAAGTGAAAGTGGGTGGATCAAGTAGTCGGAAATGCCTGGAAATGTGCCGTCTCTGACATGGATCGAGTCCTTGTCAACAAAGCAACCAGTGAGAAACGATTCAAGAACCTACAGTCAATAATTGTCACTTGGACACTCGCCAATAGAGAAGCTTGCTGCCTTTCGCACGAAGCTTTTCTCTGATTTCTCCTTCTCCAGATGCCTCAAGTTCGCGACCTGATAAAGCAAGCAGCTCGTAATAGTCGTGGCAAATTCTTCAACATAGACTTTCTTCAGCATTTGCGTGTTGAAAAACCGGCCTTCCAAACTAGATCAAAATAGCACGAGTCTGATCACAGACTTAATCCCTTGAAATCGTCCAAAAGCAAAAGGTGCAAACAGAATTCAAACAGATCAAGACGTAAGCGATTCTGGTAACTCGCACTTTGATCCTTCCAGTCGGCTAGTATGGTGGACATGCAGAAGTCAAGTGTCGGATCTTTCATTCGTTTTTTTGTCGAAGTTTTGTTTCCCAAAACCTTTCTAAGCTGCCGGCCAACGTCCTCAAAATCCCCAGCCTTTCATGCTTCACCCTCCCTCCACAACTTAAATCTGGAGACGAGTACACTTTGTCCGCAAGAGTCCCAGCTCTCTGACAAGCTCCCAACCTACCAAAAAAACCCACCGAGATTCGCCTCTGTGATCAAAACGACAAATACCCCTTGCTGCAGCCAATCTTCAGGCAGTTGCAAGCCTGGCAGCTGGTATGCCAAATTGATAGATTTCTGAGAGACGGTTTCCGAATAATTTCTGGAACCAAGAATGAAGTTAAGAGTCAAACAATAGCTGCAATTAGGTGGTCATTAGACCAAAACCATCCAAAACCGCTACGAAGTGAAGACTAGTTCAGCATCCGAATCCGAAGGGCAGGCAGGGGACAAACCTCGTGTCAGCCATGTCATACCAAGAAGAACCACTTGGGTTGGCCTGCAACGTGTGCGGTATTCAGCGCTGATGTCGAGTTGAAGACAAAACACTTTGCATGATCAAACCAATGCCAAAACCAACAAATTTGTCCGGAAGTGTTCAGGCAGTCAGAGTGCGATTCCCTCAGGCCAAAACGTCTCAAGCAGGCTCTTTCCATCATTTCGCCCTGTGGTACACAATGCCTCAGAAATGTGGAACAGCTGGAGCCCAAATGGCCTGAAAGAAGAACCACCTGGTAAGCAAATGTCAATGGAAGCTCAATGAACAGGCAAGATGTCACGTCGTTTCGATCTGAGAGCCTAGCCCTGCAGCGCCAATCGTTTAAGCCCCTTCCAGGTCTGCTTTCAAGAAGCTCCTTGGGTTGAAGGATGTCACAGGATGTCCCAAAGTGTACCAGATTTGCATCAAACATCATCAAACATAATGGGAATGCTTTGGGGATTGGAAAATATTGGAATTGGTTGGTGGTGGTGCTCCAGGAATCAACTGATTTGAAAACGAAGGCGACGGGTTGACCAAAGGAAATGGAATTGAACATGTTAAAAGCAAGGCAGCATGATGTGCCAAGGATCGGCTAGCATACTAAGGATCTGGAATGTACAGAGATGGAGAGATAGAATTGAAGCAAATTGAAGCATTCAGAAAGAGATGGTGTCACATTATGTCACATTCATATCCCTAATGAAGGAGCAACGTCAAATAGGCCCCGGCTGGCAGTGTATTCTGCGTACCTGGCGATCAGTACTTCAACGTACTTCTGGCTCCAATCTATGTGACATATCATATGATAATATATACATTGTATATATATATATATTATGTAATCTTACTGAGTGAATCCAACGGTGTGGCCACAGAAATCATGCCAGGGACACCTCCAGCATTGGCTGACCTCTGCGAAATCATTGAGACCACGCGCCCCACGGTTCGCTTTGAAGCCTGAAAAGCTCTTGGGCAGAGGCATCCAGCGTGAAAGCATGACGAAGCATACTACCCACTCGTATAAGTCACTGTACAATTACAGTAGGTACATGTAGGTACTACAGTAGATGAATTTTGACGTAGCACATAGCAGGAGAAAGGATGATAGAAAGGTGATTGACTGACTCACTGACTGACTATAGCATATGAGTGTTTTGCTGACTCGGCCCTGGCAGTTCCATTGAATTGATTGCAATGGCAGTCTTGCCTCGGCAATAGCATTTGTAGCCTTTTTCAAAGAATTGAAGTCCTCGCAAGGATACCTCGTCACATGCAGCGAGATCCATTTCAGCGATGTAAAATTAATCTATGTAAACAGGATACAAAGCGCCGGCAAATACAAGGCAAGGCAAAATCGGGTCAAGTCACGAGAGAATCTGGCAGAGTTGCTTCGCTTCTTCTCTCAGTTTCTCCTTCTGTTCGACCTATCAGCAATATCAACTGAAAGCACAAAATATCAAGAAAGAAAATCTGTCGCCCAGTGGCCCTGGTAGCTTGCACATCTGCAAAACGTCGTGTGAGTCATATAAATTTGCCAGAGCCGCAACAAATATCTCCACAGGAGCTTGGAGGTCGTCAGCACCTGTTTGAACACTGAAAGCGTGCAAGATGCTACAAGTCCCTACAAGTCTGTGTTCTGCCATTCTGCCAGAAAGCTACAGGAAGAATCAGGAAGATACAGTAAGTCTTTCCAACATGCAATTTAGCTCTTCTTGTGTACCACATTGAGCGATTCACCTTGCTCTCGGCGAACAATCTTTCGAAATCCTCGCAGAAGTTCTCTCTCCTCCTCTTTCACCTGAAAAAGTCGCGCAACGAGAATCGATTCCATCCTGAAAGACATGCGCACACTACTAGAAATGTCTATGGCGTACTTCTGTGTACTTCATGTTGAGCTGGAATAGCATGTGATTATAATATGATATTACAATATACTATACGTATGATAAAGGAACCAACCTCGGAGTTGCCCTTGCAAAACTCATAGATTTGGTACGGTGTGTTGTGGTCAGTGAACCTTTCAACCATAACGGAGGGTGCCGGTTTTGCATTTTGCAACCTTCTGCAATTGAGGCATCCCTCGCCATGCCTCCTCATCTGCTTTAAGTGACTTCTCTGCTGCTTTGAGCTTGCCAGCTACAACATCCAGCAGGGCCTCAATGACTCAATGAGCTTCTGACTTTGCAAAGATCAACTCGAAACACATGGGGCATTCATAGATATCTCATTCTCTCAGTATCCTCCACTGGTTGATTAATAGTTGTGTAAATCTTAGTGATCACATGATATGAATCAGTTACAGTACATTTTCATATATTTTGATTATTTTTGTTTATATATGTATATATATATATGTTTGTATATTGTCTTGCCTACAATTCACCTCTTAGTTCTCCAAAGTGCCTTTGAGAAGACTGCTTGTGATGGACTCTAGACTCTAGATTTGAAGGCTGCGGCTCGCTGTTGAGCCAGGAGATGAGCTTGCCAAGTGTTGTGGGTACGAAGGCACCTCAGGATAGGACGACAATCAGAAAAAAAGAGTGCCATATGTGCCATCGATAATCAAGTCCCATGCTTGGAGTTAAAAAGCACACGGATTGTCTGCTTTCCCTGGCGGGATCATACAAACTTCGAACTCACAGCAAATCAGAAAGGAGACTCAAACAATCGAACATAACATATGAATAGAATATTCTGGAACTGTACTATGTTCATGATTTGCGAATTTCACCAAAATGGCTGTTAAGCATGTGAATTACTAAACAATCACTAGTCACTAGTAAATTGAAATTCTCATCCAGCATGCAGCACACGTCTCAGTGTTAATAAGCTTCCTCATCACAAACAAGTGACTCAGGGGAACCAGCGGTGGGTGGGCATTCTTAGGTGTCGCATTGCCAATTTGGTCGCTGTGTGGCGCAGTTGTCTTTTGCATTGGCTGCTGAGCGTATGAGCACGATTGATTGGTGGAGACAAACATTCCTCTTTGGTGGGTTTCTCAACGCAAGGAGCCTTGGTGTGGTGACTGGAAGTATCCACCGGCAGTTGGATCGGGCTCACTACCAGCTTTACAATCATTGATGAGGGCGACCAGTACGACGACAACAACAAGCAAAGCCAGAAGAACAAAAGCGACACTGGCGAGGGTAACAACAACAACAACAACAACAACAACAACAACAACAACAACAACAACAACAACAACACATGTGGGTCTCACTTTTCCAGGGTTAAGGGGGTAGGGATGCAGCAGCAGTAGTAGGAGTAGGAGTAGGAGTAGGAGTAGGAGTAGGAGTAGGAGTAGGAGTAGGAGTAGGAGTAGTGGTGGTGGTGGTGGTGGTGGTGGCGGTGGTGGTGGTGGTGGTGGTGCGTAAGTATAAAATAGCATTATTATATGGTATAATAATGTGTAACAAGTATAAGTATCCTATAGTATCCTTACGAGCGTACAAGTAAAAGGATGTAAAAGGTATGTATAAGTAGTCTAGAAATGTATGGAGTAGAAGTACAGGTAGTTATATACTACTTCAAAACACAATTAGTAGCTCGTAGTTACCAAGGATGTCCAAAGTAGCTAGTGTGTCGCATTCGTAGTTCCCAGTTCGTGGTTGGTAGCTACTAGCTAACAGTTGTAGTGAGTTAGTCGCAGTGAGGTAGTGGCAGTCGTTGATGTGGTGGGCGGTGGAGGTGGCGGTGCTGGTAACAGTAGTAGTGGTTGTGCAGCAGGAGTCAAATCACCAGCATAATGTTTTGGACATGTTTTCACACCACATACACAACGTCTCATTTGTAGCTTGTTGCTGCAGCTAGCTGCAGAGCTTGTATCTCCTTTGCTGATTTTCGCTTCCGCGAGCATAGTTTGAAAATACAGTCACAATATCACTAACCAATGAGCTGCGTACATGTCTTTTCATAAAGAAATAGTGACCCAATGCAATACTGGTATACTTCCGAGTCACTACGTTGCCGGATTCCAACAACAGCTGTTGGTTGGTACATGAACGAAATCATTCAATACATATAGATAAATCAGGTTCTGTTCCAATATATGTCATTGTCGAGGGCATCTGGGGCTATCAGCAATCAGAATACATATGAGTGACTTGTCAGCACTGGTCGATTTCATGTGGTCCAATGGTGGTGTGGTCTGTGTGGCTTCCGCTCGCCTCCAGACCATCAACTTTCGCTATTTCAGCACTGATTGGCTCCTTCTCCTGGAGAAGACTACTAAGACTGTGGTCCATAGCAACTGCAACTATTGACCCAATTCGAGAGAGAGCGCTGCAGCTTTCCAGGTCTTTCCTCTCCATTGCTTCCGAAGAGCGCATCACAATAGGAATGATACGTAAGGGCCTCAACACGCCAAAGTGGGAGCATCAAGTGCAACATCGTTCAATCGAGCACTTGAGGAGCGCAAGAAGTGCAAGATTTATCTGACTGGTGGAGCTCAAGGCAAGTTTACATGCATGGTATTCTACAGAAAACGTACAGTAGCAGATTCATCTGAGGAGACTGCTGAAGCAAGGTCATCATCAGGATTCGACCTAGACAACTACAGAGTCTTGGGCGTGGAAAACTGCAAGAAAATCCAAGACTTGAGTCTGGCAGGCTTATGTACTATGTATTATATAGGTATCTTATATTATATCAGAGTATATCTAAGTATAAGTTGACTAGATGGAGACGCGTTGGTCTTCACAATGTCCAGTTTGCATGTACCAGTACAGACAGAGATTGTCTTTGGAGATCGTGTGCAGTTTCACTTCACTTGCTGCACGTTTGGCACACACCACAGCGCCAGTTTTGCGGTTTTCAAGCCTCGCAAACTCGTTGTTGAGCTTCAAGTCCAGCACAAAGTCGGTACCACCACCACCCTGAACGTCATGAACGATCACACAGCTTACATCATATCACAATATCACACAATATCATACCATATCATACAACATCATACAATATCAATATACCGTTGACAAGTATAGATTTACATCACATGACCTGAATCAGATTCGGCGGAATCCTACTACAATGTATTGCATTGCATTGCATCATAGTCAAGCGCAGGATAGTCGGATAGTGCAATAGTATAGTAGTATAACATCGGAGAAGATACAACTTAGACCAATTATAGTAGAATATCAATATCGACAATATCATATCGCATAATATGGACATGTACGGACAGAACGTCAAAGTCAAAGTAATAGGGATAGTATGGGAAAATGTGATATACAGTATACAAACCAGCATCTTCCAAAGAGTGCTGTTTGATTCTAAAGGATGGTGTATAGGCACCCCTTATCATCCATTCAGCACCCTTTGGAAGATCCAGGGATGTATACAGTATAATCATCACAGACTCATTGCCATGTTGCACTGAATTACATTGCCATGAACTGTGACGAGCAATTTCGTTTTTATGTCAGAATACATACTGCAGAATATCTCTAATATACTGTATCGATCTTCATTGCACAGTACTAGCATCAGGAAATGACACATTCAATTGTTCAATTTAAATCATCTTGGTACTGAATACGGCCTCTCGGCATCATCTGCAATCGCATGCATAGTTTCAAGTCATACTACAAACAGTACACTGACACGCATCGCGTTGTCAGTACATGTCAGCACTGTATAGCTTTTCCGCTCGAGGAATCAACAGCTTGAATCGAACGCTACACCAATGTCAAATTCTCAAGCAGGATCAGAAGCGGAAGTTCTACATGACTTATGCAATGCAGTACAGTAGATCCAATCAGATTGTATGTTCTACCATCTCCAGTACTCAGTACTCATTCAAGCAGTCACGCCTTGTTGCGTGGTTCTAGTAATGGCCCCTGGTTCAACTCCTTCAGGAAAGATCAGGAGAGCAGGGTCTGGTTCACAAACATCCCCTTACGCTCTGCTGGGATTCTCGTGTCTATTGTAGATTGACCCATAGAAACATGTTGAAGCTGGGACGCAATTCTCAGCCGAAAAAAGTCAAACAAACCTTCCAAATGGAATCATGATGAATCATGGGCTGTCCTGTCCCTTGAGGGTGAAAATCAGAAACTCCACAAATGCCGGAGCAGCGTCAGGTGCAGATGTCTCTGTTGCAGCTGTTGCCGCCTTACCTCCAACCTGGCTCGAGCGTTCACCACATCATAAGTGATTACAATGCAAAGTTTGTGTGTATTCTGTCAGCGTCTTGTGGCCTCCGCGGGGGATGGAATCTGTCCTTGCTTACGATTGAAGTCTGCAAACGATGTAGCGCTGAAATCTGACTGCGATCGGCCTCGTCGAGTCATGCCAATTCTCAGGCTTGAGTCATCTTGATTCTCACGTTTGAACATCCAGAAGCAGTTCCATAGTCTTCCAGGTTTTGCGCGCCATTTTTAACAGGTCTATATACGGGAAGTTGAAGTTCATCAGTATAGACTCAGGATCGGGCCAAAGCCGGTTCTTCGATTCAGAATATTCATACTGATAGCACCTCAATCTTGTGCAACTGCTGTGTGCGCATGGTACAATGGCAGCAAACGAGAACATGTCGTAATGCAGCCTCAAACAGTTCAGCATGCGCTAGGGTTTGAGCTCTGGATGGAAGAAGCGTTGGAATCTTGTCTTGGCAGATTGGTCAAGTACTGTCCCGCTTGTATAACATTGGAAAGTTCCGACTCCTTGGCAGCTTGAGTTCCAAAGACATCAGACATTCGCACGGGCTGGCTGGCACATGCGACAAATGCGATTGGATGTTTAGATGTTCACTGATGTTCACTGACGTTCACTCGTGGTCCAAGAGATTCAATGTTTTGATGTGTTTGGGAGTCATTCAATGCAACAAGACGACTGGATATCAACCGTGCCTGGCGTGGAGGACTGTTAACGTGTCTGACATCACCAGACCTCCAAAGCTCTGATTTCACAGCGGGCAAAAGTTGAACGTTGCCCAATATTTCCCAGGTGTGTTGCAAGCGTTGCAAGTGTTGCAATTGTCATTTCCAAGGACACACAAGCATCGTGTCAAGTGTCAGCCTGGAGTCCGGTGGGCTTGGTGTGCTATCAAATCTCACACGAGAATATGAGCGACCTTGAATCCATAAGCTCTCTTTGGGATGCTTCCAAGCTGAAGATAGCTGAAACATGCTTTGTTTGAACAAGCTTAAGTGACTGGTATTTGCATATTCAAGACATGATTTGTCATGTGATGTGATACGCTGTACCAATCAGTCCACAACCTCTGCTCATCATACTGGACGATGACTCTTTTCTTCCGAAGCCATGTTGCCTTGACTCACACCCACGAGATCTGAAGCTGGATTAAGCAGACCAGACGCATACACCCTCTTGGGACTCCGAATTTTCAAAAATCTATTGTATCATCAGACATGCAAGGTATTGTATCAAATGAACGTGAATACATGATCAGAACAATCACTGCCAGTTTTGTAGATTTTATGCATTAAACGTTGTATATCAGTCAGGGCATACAGCATACATCAATTGTATATACAGGTCCGTGCTACACAAGCATAGCATGCTCCATATATTATCATGCACGCTGTAAACATGCCCTAATTCCTTCAAATTCCGTCATTTACAATTATCTACAGTATATTAGAATATTTACTTCATGGCACATCTTGACACCTTGCCTTGTAGCAGATGCCTCCAAGAAGGCAAATACAAGGTCTGCCTGGCCAAATCAGCAGGTCACTGGCAAAGTGACTCTACGTACTTTGCAAGTAGGATCTGCGTATATCTGGGTGATGATTTCTTCTCGGTGCAAACATGATAGGAAGACAGGAGACAGTGTTGCATCGTTGTCTGACGACATAACCTCGGCGTGAATCAGCCACTATAAATACTCTCAATTATCTCAACTGTCTGCTTTTTTTGTCCTGCGTCTAGGGCTCCGCAATCAACAATCCCACGGCGAAACTACTACTTGCACATGTTGTGTTCTACTTTGTAGAGGAACCACGAGGACATGTTCTTGGATTACAACAGCTTGAATCAAGACCAACCAAGCAATATTTCACCCTTGCCGGGTTGCATATTGGCATTTCACACAGAATTCAAAGTGGAAGCTTTCAGATCCAAGGCTGAAACCACTCCGCGACCCAGCAAATGATGCCCTGGAGCATTTCCAAGATCAAACATCATCCAGAAGGCGAGTTCAAAATGCGAATCTTGTGGCAATTCATCGCAACTCTAAAACCACTTTTACAAACATTCCTGCCATAGACAAATCTCAGTGCTGTCAGTGCTGTCATGATGATGGGTGCTATCGCCAGAACTGCATAGTGTGACGGCACGTCAAGAGAGGTGTTTCATCTGTTTTCCGATTTGTATGCTTGAGAAGAATTGAGAAGTCACTGCCGCTAAGAAAACTGGGCGCATCGCTCTCAGCTAGTGCTCGCAGCTTCTGCAAAGCATGCCTCTCCTTGTCAGCAACAGGCGTGCACTGACTGCAATGTCAAAATCATTGCACTGTGTAGTCCACCTGTTGGTCTCAAGTTTTCTGCCAAATATACATGTAGGTGCACCTTGTAGGACCTTATGTATATCTATGTAATATATATATATACATAAATACATATATTATATACGGTAGGTGCTTCCCAATCTTCCTGCATCTTTCTTCCAAATGCTGCCAAATCAGGCTGCTTGGGCTGAGACCTCTTCGGTCGCTGCCATAGCTAGTGCTTTGCATTCGACAGCACTGGCAAAACATATGGACAGGGCGAACTCCAGGAAAGGTCCCTGACAGTTCCAAAGTCCATAGCGACCATGCCGAACACAAACAAGCCATCCCAGATCCCATGCAAAGTTCTATAGCAAGAAGATGCAAGAAGATACAAGAAGCTCTGAGGGGCAGGCAACCGAGTCTCTGGCTTCAGACTTCTGACCGGACTGAGCCGGATTTCTTTTGTTGTTTACGAGACCCAAATACCTCCAATCAAGCAGGATCAAGTAGAATTGACTTCTGCGCACATCCAATCCTTCATCTTGCTGCTGAACACCCTGAGAACTCGAGACTTCTTGCAAACATATTCATATATAAACACTTAAATAGATGTCCTTTATGTATATACCCTGGAAGTCCAAAGGCGGTTTTCCAAACAGTCGTTTATGGAAAGACGGTTTTCTGAGAGTTTCGTGCAAAGACGGTTATTCAAGGTTTAAAGACTTAAACACGTTGCGTACCCACAATGCTTGTCACACGAGCGAGCGAATCCATTAGCTTCAGCAAATAGATTTTTTCAATTCTTTTCACTGGCCTATACACAATTGATGCTAGATTTGTTGAAAATACTCATTCTGGGGGGATCCGTCGTTCACGCTTTAAAACCTCCTTTCACGGCTTAAAATCTCCTTTCACTCCGCTTTCACGCGAATTCACGCTCCATTCACGGCACTGCTTTCGTTTTTAAATCAATTTCTCATGAAGTATAAGCATGAACCCCTCGGACAAGTACTGGCAGCCTTAACTGAGCCAAACCATGGTCACAGTTGGACATAACAAACGTTCTTGAAGAACATGGCCGGAGTTGAAGCAGCCGGGTAGGGGAAACAGTCGTTCGCACTATAAAACAGGCGCATGGTAAAGACAGTTTTAAAAACAGGCGTCGACCGGCAGGGTATATATATAATTATACATATACGTATACTCTATATTGAATGATTTGATAGTCATGATTACGACTGAGCAAGTGCTTGACTTTTACTCACTCCTCACATCTCTCTTTCCCTTGTTCTACCGTTGTCTCTAAGACAAGTCTTCAACCCCCTCAATGCCTGAGAGCTCCGTATACCGCGTCTTTTGGCTTCTTCCTCACAAACAGATGCAGTCAACTCATGTATAGTCATGTCAACAAAGTCGACTACGCCAAAATACTCGCGGCCCTTTCGGAAAATGGCAAAGTTGTCAGAGGAGGGATGAGTGTGGTTCAGGCCCACGATCATCCCTCCGGAATGCTTGAGTTGATGACGACCAGCCCTCTTGCGAAACGCTATTTGCCTTGGTGCAACTCATTGGTTCCCAGTAATAGTAACAATACCCACAGGCGCCTTCGGTTGCCCAAGGTCCCACAATTTAGGGATTGGCTTGGGGTTTCATGGTTCCAGTGCACCTTCAAACACATACCACACTCCACGTTTAGGGCTTTAAATTTAGGGATTGGTTTGGGGGTTCATGGTTCCACTGCACCTTCAAACACATATCACACTCCACGTTTAGGGTTTTAAATTTAGGGATTGGTTTGGGATTTCATGGTTCCAGTGCACCTTCAAACACATACCACNCTTCAAAGCACGCTAGAGACCACGTTTACGGTTTTAAATTTAGGGATTGGTTTGGGGTTTCATGTTTGTACTGCACCCTTCAAAGCACGCTAGAGACCACGTTTACGGTTTTAAATTTAGGGATTGGTTTGGGGTTTCATGTTTGTACTGCACCCTTCAAAGCACGCTAGAGACCACGTTTACGGTTTTAAATTTAGGGATTGGTTTGGGGTTTCATGTTTGTACTGCACCCTTCAAAGCACGCTAGAGACCACGTTTACGGTTTTAAATTTAGGGATTGGTTTGGGGTTTCATGTTTGAATGCACCCTTCAAAGCACGCTAGAGACCACGTTTACGGTTTTAAACTTAGGGATTGGTTTGGGGTTCATGGTTCTACTGCACCCTTCAAAGCACGCTAGAGACTATGTTTATGGTTTTTATTCATCTACGCTGGTTACCAAGCCTATTTCGGAGCCGGGGCAAACGAAGGAGCCTGGCCGTAACGATACTATACAATACTCTTCATGTTGGGTATTCTAGTGTCCTTTTCGGAGCCACTACCTGCTTTCATCGACGGTGTCACGTCCACATTGTTGCAAGTATACAGTACAGTCGACGCACATCAGCGAAGATCTCCCGGAACCTTTGGTAGCTAAGGCGAGGGCATCGGGAGAGCTGACCACACTGAAGCTTGAGGACTGGTTGTTGCGAAACTTCAGGTTGCCTAACAAGGGCCCAGAGCATCGACAGTTGTCTAAACGGCAATGCATATGAATGCTGCATTGTTTTCAAAACTTGGAGGTTGCCTTCGAGGTTCTGACGAGATATTCTGCTAGCAAGTCAACAAGGCAACCACAACCGTTGACACTGTTCGACAATCTGCTACAAAAGCTAGCACATCATGGCATTATGTGGCATTATTAGGACGTTCTTACGGTGGCATTATGGTATACGATTGTCATCATCCAAGTGACATTCACAAAACATCGGTGTATTCAGGTACTGCAATTTTCAGCTTGAGGCACCTCCAGCATCCGCAAGTTCTGCTGGGGTTTGCCCCTGAAAATTTCATGAAATTTCTATGTGCGCAAACCGTGGCTGTTGAATTATTGAATGTTCATGTGTTTGAAAGCCATTGCGATTTGGCAAAATTTGCAGCAACATCCATAGAAACATGTACCAGTACCTTCGCAATCCTTTGCACTGTCAAACCAGTTTTGGTTTCTCCTCCCTTGCTGCTTGTTCATGCAATCGATGTTTACAGACTGGGGTACAAGCCTTGAAATTTCGCAGCGCACGCAAGTCCCCGCTTTCTACCTCTGCAGGATGCACTCATAGACTGTCACTCATTGCTAAAACTTCGGCGTTGTGGAATGCAATGAGATTTCTACAAGTGGCACCATATCATGCATCTGGCGTTGCAAAACCCACCTTGAAGCCCCCGTATGTCTCACTCTGTGCCTGCTATGCCAAAACATTGCCCATAGGATGCCCATGCAACTTATGATCATCTTGTGATCGCTTGATATCACTTGCATACTCAGCAAAGTCTCTTGCACAAACGCAACACAAGTTAAGGCTTGCAGTAGCAAGCATAGTTAGAATGCGGATCAGATGATCAGCCACGTTTAAATGGTGAGAAATCCATACCCTTAGGAGGTTCCAAGCATGCTCCGCACAGTGGCAATACTCTGGCCAAACCAAATGATCTATGATTCTATGATAACCGAGTGCAGTTTGGTTGATCCATTTCTTTGCGCTAGATGCACAGTTTCACCAAAAATAACTGAAACATGGGATTGTGGATTCCAACCCAGAAGCAAAGCTAAGCGCAGCCATAGTATGCATACAGATTCCACTAGGCGTTTTCCAACTCTGCCTTGCATGGTATTTTGGAGAGGATAACGAGTGTGAGCTCTTTGGGGTCTTGTCATTCTGAAACACATCCCCAAGGCCAACGGCGAATCAAGCAAATCTTCAAGATGGTCAGGAGCTTCGGTCTATTTCCTCCATTGCAATTTCCATGTTTTTTTTGCGTATAAACTGCGCCCATAAAGCACAGGGTGATGCAAAAACAAGCAAAACCCTTCATGACAGTAATTAATCTCGGTGGCAATACGATTGCAGAACACATCCACTCTGAGAGAAAACCATCCCACTTTGCTAGAGATCCATTGAAAGAGCAGCAGCACTTCCAAGGCGTTCTTAGAATTCTGATGAGTTCAGAAAGTTGGACCGGGCACAGCACACATCATTGTGTACACAGAAAACCAGGAATCCTACACGCTTGCGGTGCTTATGGGGTTTGTACAAAGCTTATCATGTCTAGGGGATGAAACAACATTGTCAAAAAGTGCTGCAGTGCCATTGCCTACAGGTGCGATTTATGGATATGCACCAAAGAATGTGGTTCCGGAGGCTCAGGGAAAGTTTCAAATACATCCAGTTGGTCACAAGTTGTCACCCATGTAAAAATCTGATGCAAACATCGACAGCAGGAGACTCTTTGCTCTCACCTGGCTCCCTCGCAAATCGTGTAAGTCGCCATGATCCGCCTTTCAGAACCGGGACAAATTTGGGAAAGTTCTGCTGCGCAATTCCCAAAATTCGCAAAAAACAATAATGGTCCAACACTGATTTTTCACCTTGTAGCCAGCGCGATATTCTGCGAAATCCTGAGCAGATTAGGGGTCGGAGGCATCAATTCAATTTCAAGAACCATCCAAGAACCAACAATGATACACCACACCTACTGACCTACAGGATCGAATCGCCGACACTTCAAGAAGTTGCTTGCAGGTCCAACATTGACATCAAAGCATCATCTGGGATCATAGCCCGCAACAGCATAGGATAAACTTAGATCACTTCTATAGATTTGTAAAGACAAATTCTACACCGTTTCTCTGACTATTCCGAAGGAGGTAGAATCCAAGCGTGTATGCACATGTAGACTCTCAACTCAATATATGTCACCAATAGCAAAGAAAAAAACATACACGATATACACAATTCTAGACCAGATATATTCCAAGATCGTACCAACAGACTCCTGCGCCAGTAGTTTACGCAGGCTATTGGCTGGCTTAAGTACAGGGATACCTGGGGCCTAGGGTACATTCCATTGGTGTGGTGGACCCTGATGTAAAAGGCATGAATCCCTAAATATGAATCCCCGTGAATCCTCAAAGTATGATTTTCAAGTCGGAGGGTTAGCATCAGTTTGTCCTTAGTTTTGAGTGACAAACTTGATGCTACTTGATAATACACAATAGATTATGATTGTGATAAAATAGTAGTATGACCAGCTACTGGCACTTCTTCTCTGATAACTAAGAGGGAGTTGTGAAAAGTACAGCTCGGTTGTGCACAAGCCTCAAAGAGGAAACATGACAATTTGGTACCCAACAAAAGCGGGAGATGCGAAGAACACACACGACAAAAGTACAAGAAAAGAGAATGTTTTTTCAATCAGCCAGGTGCAGGTCCTCTTTGCCATGGAGTCTGCCTCAGGTTGGCAAATCAGGTTCAGTCCAAACCATCTGACTGGCAAAAGCGTGGCCATGGATCCATCGCCATGCAACTCATTTCTGACAGTTTAACTGACTTTGTCAAGATTCATCAAAATTTATCAAAATTTCATGTCGCTTCCGCTTCTGGAGAAGTCGTGCAAATACGAGTCCCACACCTGAATCAGAACCATTTTTTTCTGAACCTCGCGTGTTACTACTGGAGGACGTGCTGAAGCCTGCCGCGCCGTGTGGTGCAAAGTCATTTGGGGTAATATGATGGAGGAATATGGAATATGCATGGTTGCAGCTTTTTGTCAGGCATACCCACAAGAATCTATCCTGACATCAGTTTCTGAGCTGTTTTGCTTGCACAAATAATCATCATCCATCACCGCACACACACACAGACACAATTGCATTAAAGTATAAGTAGAGTCTGATTGCCGGGGCCTCGGACATTCCAAATTGCCAGCTAGTCACTAAAGATATAGGTCTTAGGTTTCAGTATTCTCTCCATGCAGCGTAAGTTGAGTAAGTGGTGACAAGCGGTCTCAACAATGCAAGTGTGACCAGCTGCTTCCTGCAAGATGGCAACGCTGGAAACCAGACTCTGTAAACGTTCGCACGTGCAAAAATTACAGTGCATGACTCGTAACCTTCAGCTTATGTATAGGATGATAGTGTGATACTAGTATACTGAAGGCTGTTGTTCCACAACGGCTAGCTCTTTGCGGTGGCCACTGCCAAGAAACCACAAACAGTTTATTTTTAGCGCTCTCTGTGCCCAAAGTGACGATGGGCATGAAAAGTGAAAGAACTGTTCTCATGATCACCGGCCACAGTATTGGAAGGAATGCACAGTCAAGTTGATCTATAGATGTTTGGACAGTACATCAACGCGATTTTCATGAAACACAGCCAGGGCAAGATGCCGCTGCAATAGAAACATTGTTGATCACACTTGGACAAATATTATGTCCCTCAGAGATTTGATGATTTGATGATTTTAATTTGTCCCTTACCCCTCTGATCGGTTGGAGGTGAAAATCTGTGTAGGCCGTACACACTTGAAAGCGATGTTCAGATCCGGCCCAGCCAAAAGATGCCAAACAATTGGGAAAGAGAAGCCCTCACAAGGAAACTCTTAAATCTGGATGACAAGCATTTGCCAGAAACCATGAACATGAACCCAGAAAATACGTTGCCAGTTTTGGGAGCAATTTTACATACGAAACGAGGAACAGTTTCCGAAAAATACTGTGCACATGGCTTTCCAGGTGCTTTACTGCTCTGCTTCATCCACTAGGGATAAAGTGACAATGAACCGCATGGCAGGAAATGGATGCAAATGGGGCATTCAGCCAATCCTACACGTCCTAGATCATGATTTACACGATATATGTTAATTATATACGTACGTATATAATATTTATGATATAAACCGTGGTACCACGCCCAGCTTTTGACGGAGTCTGTCCAGCCACTTTCCGTCTTGGGGTGGATGGCCACCTAGGGCATAGCACATCGGCACAAATCTCTGGGCGGTCTGAGTCCAGTGGAGGTAAAGACATGCTGCTGCTGCGGCATATTAGCAGGATTATTGTAAAATGGCATCAGCAAAAAATACCGCGTGTGTTCCTAGTTGAGATTGGATTTAAACCAGCTTGAACTGTCTTTTGATGCGTGCATCATGCTGCAATTTACAGATCAATCCAGAAACTAATTACGGGGGGGACAATCCCGGGAACATACAGGTTGGAAAAGCAAACCACATATTTACCCTATCTTACCTTCTGAGAAGTTTTCTGGACGAGAAAGCAACTTTGCTCCAGGCGTTGTCCAAGTATTCTCTTCGTTGGTGTCGCGAGGACTTGCAGCCTCAAAGGCAGTGGAGACTGAGATCTGAAAGCTAGGAATGAAAGTGGAACGCTGAGGACAGCAATCCACACTCCTAAATTTCCACATCTCACGCTTCAGACACAACAGAACTGTGAAGGTGGCGTCCGTGGCGGTGGTACCACTGGAAGGTCCTGCATGTGGTGGCAAAGCGCATAGTTCTGCGAAGGTCAGCGCACCAATGAAACCGCTGAAATCACAACAATCAAAAATAGCAGTCTAGGACTTATTGTATCCCACATTCCATGTAATACATCGTAAAGCCTTGGCTGAATGTCAGCTACCTGACTCCTTGTGTAAATTGGTGAGTGAAGAGTTGGGTATGGGGTTGCATTAAGTTCTAGATAAAAGACTCTGCACACTGGTGCACCCATATGGGCAAATGAGATCAAATTAATGGGGTTGCGCTAGAGAAAGGGAGGAGCTCCCTCCCAAAAGTCCAAAGTGATTAATAAAAGTGGTAGTAAAGACAGTGTTGTTCGAACTTGTTGATGCTAGTCCTAGTTTTTGAATATGTGCACGTTTTAATTTCTGGTCATGTCCTTTCCGTTCACTTCCCTTCACTTGTATTCATTGCCTCTCCTTTCATTTAAGTTGAAATAGAAGGAAACAACAAGATGTTTTTCCGTATGAATCATTAGTTGAAAAGTCTTCAAATCAAGCCTCAAATGAATTGGGAAAGGAAGATAAAGGGGTAGAAAATAAAACTTTACCATTTTGGGGGGTTGGATAATACTTGTACAATCATTCCATCTCCTTTTATTTCCTTTCTTTTTCTTTCGCGTCTTTTCCTTCCATGTCCTTTCATTTCCTTTCACTTGTATTCATTGCAGTTCGTTTCATTGACAGTAAGTTGAAACATTCCCCAAATCAAAAAGGAACGAATCATTTTCTTACGCACCTTTAATGGAACAAGTATTCAAATATCAAATTAAGCCTCAAAAAAATCATAAATAAAGTGGCAGCAGATAAAGTTTGGGTTGATGCGGATTGGATTTTATTTGAACTACATGAAATTGAATTTGGACAGAATTGAAATTGATCTGACATGGAGATTTGAAATCACTTTGAAACTAAATAAATGTATTGAAAAACAATAAATCTTAATAATATATACAAGCCTCAGGCCGGGGCTTCAAGCGCCTATGGGTTGATGCCCACCGCAATCATTGGCACAAATTTCCACCCAAAAAAAAGCTTCACCTTACGTCATTCATTTTCCCATCATTTCACCGTTCCACTTCTTCATTTTCCATTTAGTGTATCACCAACTTTTCACCTAGGTGTGTTCTTTATTTTGTGTGTGTGTGTGTTGTTTTATCCGTATTGTTTCCCTGTTCTGGTAATTTTGTTTGTAGCACACACCCCAAAGATGAATCATAATATTTCTATATATTTCTATAGTGTGGTTAGTCCTTTATGGTTCTTCTAGATATGATGGAAAATGTTCATGGTATTATGTTGTTTGTTGGTGTCTTATTCTATCTGTCATTTGTTTATCTTGTTGTTTTTGTTTGTCCATTTGTGTATATATTCTATTTCAGCTTGAGATTGTCTGAGTTGTTCACATTATGATCTTAACTCTTGCCTGTGGTTTTCTCTATACTTTCTACATATCTACCCATCGGCTGTAAGACTTACACTTTGAACATGTTTTTTTCGCTTCAGTTGTTTATTCTACCAAATCATTAATACATCAGGGGGATATGGATTTGGAGGTTGTTAGAGGGTCTAAACTATAAACACAATTATGATATCATTGTATCACTAAGTTATTGGATTATATTGGATTTTGTTTTCGGTATTCATTGTGAAAGCATTGCTCGAATACAAGCCTTCAATGTCTACATCATCATATTCTTCATGGCAGAAAACAACAGGTCTATCAAATAAGATGTCTTGGATACTAAACTCATCTAAACTCACCATTATCCTTAAAACGATGCGGTACAAAATTTCGCACCTCTTTTATCAAGACAAATATAAAGCATTAGGTTCAATCTGTCATTCATTTCACTTAAACAGTCAGTGCGAATTTTGACATGGCAATGCATATCAGGTTAAATAAAGTATAGATAACTCCCATTCACAAGTGATTTCATTGTCAACTTCCTCCAGTATGTCATTAAGCACTGACAGAATATATGTATCTTTTCATATCAAGACCCATCTCAAAATATAATCACAACAAAATACAACCACAACCTTCAAGAGTTTGTAGCCCATAATCACATCACAACTACAACCCATAGACTGTCGTATTATATATTTGCACTACTATACTCTACAATCCCAAACTAAATATGATATGTTGAAAAGTTATATAGATGATCGAGCAACTGCAAAAAAAATAACGACTAGGGTGCAGTTAAAAGTTTGTCATATCATGAATGTAAAACGAATGAGGTAAAACCATGAATGAGATAAAGTACTGAAGAAACGGATGAGGTGAAACCATGAATAAGGTGATGCGATGAGAATTTGCACAAGGGAAATGGAAAGTGAATGAGGTGGATACGTACAATAGAAAATGCACCAGCCTACAAAAGAATGTATATATGTACGTATATATGTATATACATTATATATATTATACGGTACCGTACGTATATGAAGCCTTGATAATGACATGAAACAATGAATAAGCTTAGAAAAGTTTGTGATACTCTAGATGGAAAATGAATAAGGTAAGGTCAAGTGTTTTTTTTGCGAAAGTTTGTGCTAAATATTGTGGTGCGCATCAACCCATAAGCCTAAGCGCTTGAAGCCCCCGCCTGAGGTGGGTATATTATATTTGTTTCTTTATCAAGATGTAGTACGGGTGGGATGATTGATCACTACCCCACATTCTATGGCCAGAACAAACTGCAGTCATTCAATCAGCTCTCCCCAGCGCCTCTTCATCCACGTGTCCCCATAGCTGGTAGGGACTTCTTGCCTGCAGACTCAATCAAACATAGCAAAACATGTCAAACATATTGCCTCCAAAGAAACGACAATCCTATCACATAGAAGCGTAGATGTGAGCCAATTTCCCGGTAGAATTTGAGTCTTGTGGACAATCGCAAGCAACCATGCAACCCTACAACCCCTCCAACCGCTTAAACCTTGGGGCTCAAGGGCTTGAAGACTAGTGAAATAACTAAGAATTGGACATGCATGAAACATCGGAAAGGTGCAGAATATGGAAAATAAATGAAAATGAATGAAAGTAGTAAGTAGTGTTTAAAATCCTGTACCCACCATACACGGTGAGGCGACTTTATCCTCACCTCATCCTCCGGATCTGCCCACATTCTGGGTACTGCTTGCACTGCATGCCATCGGATGGTATTCTGTTTTGTAAATGTCGATACTGCCGTGAATTGGAAACTCTGGCATTCCATTTAAATGCTGAAAGCCAACTTCTATGTAACTGTATACTGACTTGATATACGGTAATGACCATTCTGACTATGACTATGACTATTATGACTATATATTCAATATATGTCCATTGTGTTGCATGTCATCTAGTTTTCACAATTTGGGCTCGTCAAACTCCCAACTGCCAAACATAGTACCATTTCGCAAGTGCTTTGGTGAAAAGGGTTTGATACCAAGGAGTCGGTTGTATTGGAAACACGTCCTTTTCAGGCTACTTAGCACAAGTCTTGCTTAGAGTTCAAGTGCTTGAGAGAAGCACATGGCCGCATATTCATGCATCTTGTTGACAGTAGTGGAGTGATCCATGCCGAAGGCTCTTTCTGACCATGCAAACAAATCCCCGTGAATGAGCCCTAGGATCCTTTGCAGGGTCATTCTGGTCCATTAATAAAAACTGTTTATGAACCGGATTGTGATAGTGTTCATTTTTCGATATAAGTGATGAAATGCCCCTGGATTTGAAGAATACCATCAAGTATGGACCGTTTTTGAATTAAAGCCAAGGCGTTTAACATGTATGTTCTTGACAACTGACTTACCTTGACAGGCTCATCTATGATAGCAATGATGTCACGCTAATCCCCTACATTTCTTCTTTTAAATGACTTTCTTGGAATCAGCCAGAGCATCGTTTAAGCTGCTCAGAGTCCATCTCATGCCTAGTATTTATGAAACGGCCGTTCCTGGTTCTGAAAAGACCATACATATCCTTTGTGAACTCTGCCCTTGACATCTCTTCACAAGAGACAAAAGCTCCCAACATTCACAGGCAGTTCCTCAAAAAAGACCCCTAGAAACCACATCGCAAAGGTGCAGAAAATGTATTGATGCAGTCTTGTCTGTGTGAGGGTACTTTGGTTTTTATGAAAAGGCACCTGGAAAGGCCATTTGATAGAGTCAAATGTTACCATTTCATAAACGATGGTTCGCGGGTGATGCAAACAGGGAAGACGTGGTGCATGAACGTGTCCATAGCTGCAAGCTCCTACTGCATGTGCAAGATACATCATTTCAGTGGGCCTATCTCAATTGCCCAGGACCGCCGGTGTCCCCAGTTGTCCACCTCCTATACTATCGTGGCACTATTGCTTGATGGTTGAGGGGACCTGGAATGCCATGCCGCTCTCAGTAGTCTAGTAGTTGCACGGACACCAATCAATACTTGATAGTTATATCATGATGTTACCTGTATTTGCTTATTCTCTGCTCCAACCATGCTGAACCGTCCAAATTGCAAGAGGATAATCAGGCCGATCAGGGCTGCGACCGACTCAAACATAAGGAAATCATAAACAGACTCTGTCCACTCTCTGTCCACTCCAGTGCAATCTTTCAGACGTGAACTGATTGCATTCTTTACTGGGGTCAAAAGCTGACAATACAACAGCTTCAGCTAGCTAAAGATTTGCACTTGAGGAACGGTCTTCTTTGTGCATGGAGTGGATATTCCCAATGAAAGTGTCTTTCTCGCTTTTTTTCGGATGACTCCTCTTTGCCCGATGCTTGTAGCAACTGTCCCAGGCCACAAGAGCAAACGAGGCCTTTTTAGGCAATGCTGCAGCCTCACGCCTCTCAGAGGTCAAAGAATTGCTACATGCCTGACACAAAAAAAATTGCACAAATATGGATCCAACTGTATGGATCCATGATTCATGGAATGCGCTTAAGTGATGCACACATCCGGCAGTGTAGGGCTTACAGATGCTTACAGCGGGTAGAAGCAAAATCAAGCGATTAGCGTCACGGATTGCTCGGCTCCATTTGTTTTACAATGGTTTGTGATGACAAATATATATATATATATATCATTATATATCCCTCTTGCGTCTCATGTTTTACAATACAAGACGCACTTATTCCATCTAATTCCCAATGCAATGATGCCATCTGCGTGAAAGTGCCATTATGACAATTCGAGAGAGAAAACCTTGCAATGGTCGAAGGGCTGAGTCATTGTTCGTCGAGACATGAGACCTTCGAGCATTTCAAGGCGCCTTTCAACCCCGGGACTTGGACATTGACCTCCTTCTGGGTGTTTCCTGCATTTGAATGTCAATCTGCGCCAACAAATCCAAAAATGGTGTAGTCTTCATTCGCTTTGTGTTTTGCTTCGTGCCCTTTATCCAGGATTCTACATCATGCCATCTCCTGAGGATCTTCTGGTGCGAAACGAACTGCAGAGTTCGCCTCCCATCGGGTGAGAAATGCATAGAAATGCTCCTCTTTCAACCAACAATGAAACAACGACAAAAACCATAATACTATCAGAATCCTTTTCTGCCCCAGTCTGTTCCTCCTACTGACCCTCCATTTCGGCAGAAGTATCACAAGGAAAAAGCGTTGAACCATGTGGCAGCAAGCCTTTTCCAAATCAGTCTAAACATTTGCATGCAAATGCATGCAAGCGAGTAGACAAGGGCACACATTCATGTGAAACCAGAAGTGGCCTTCGCTTGAGGTGTTCCCATGTCATCTTCCTTGGATTGCTTCATTTTGGCCTGCACGACAGAGGAGGTTCTCAAACCTTGAAGCACTCAAGAATCAAACACAACAGCTGACCTGGCGTGACAATCATACTTCCCATACAATGGCGCAGGATGTGGGATAGTTTGCATGCGCATGTGTTCCCACGTGTACTTGCCTACTTGTGTGGGTGTGTATGCAGGTGTACGGTGTACGTGCGTACACTCAATGCCGTTTTGGACGAGCCGTTTCAGGAGCTTGAATCTTACACTTTGGAGAGGCGTTTCATCTCAGCATCCCAAGCCTTCTCAAGGATGTTGTTAAAAGAACGCCTTCTTCTGGATTCGCCGTCTGCATCGCCTTCAACCTGTCCAAAGTTGACTGCACTTTTGGCGACTCCAGGTGCGGATGGAGGGAACAAATGAGCAAATGTCTCTGAACTTTCTGGATTCTAGTTGCTATCTAGTTGCTAGTTGCAAGATGAATTGTATAGGCATGTCAAAACAACTCTTAAATGATATTGAGATTGAAAAATATCTGAAAAAATGCTGGAAATTGTTGAAAAGACTTGAAACGATTATAGATAAAGGGCAAAGACAGTCGTGTTGCTCCCACTCGTGTGACCCACGAGTGCTGAGGTTGCTTGAAACATCTTCAAAGGTGCTGTACGAGAATCTGGATACAGTGGGAGACTGCCCACTCTGAATCATCATTGCTCAAGCAAAGCATTTCCATCAAAGAGGATTGTGGAGCTCCGCCTTCACGGAAAGCGAAGCCCTTCGCGCGAACCTGACCGATATGATTCATCAAATCCACCAGGGCAAACGATGCCGATATTGCCAAGCAAATGCAAAGCAGCGCCTTTGACTTTGAGGACTTTGAGGATCTTGATCTTGGTCACCTATCAGGTATCAAAATTGAGGGACGGTACACAATGAAAATTTGCACCACTAGATTTAGTTTCTGTGAGACGAGTAGCAGCACTACAAGGTGCACAGGGAGAGCTGCTCATAGAACATGGCACTGCTTCATACCCGACAGTCCATGACATATATTATCATAATTACCAATTCGTCCTGAATATAGAATTTATCTGGATGTCTCCTTGCTACTGAAAGGTAATTCCGTCGAAGTGGCCGTGTGGCAGGCCAAGACTTTGCCCTCGATGCCCAGTCTTCGCCTGCAATACGTAGGGTGAAAAAACGTAAAGACACTTGTGATTTTTTGCAGTCACAGTCACAGGCAATCTTTGGCCTCTGCCATCAATAGACTGAAGCCCTGCTTGGACGTTCCAGGAGACATCCCTGGCAGCCAGCTCAAGCCCAGGAAATGAACTTTGGTCAGGAAGAAAGTTAAGCAGGGACGAAGCCGCGAAAGGGCAAAACCACTCAAATTTGTGATCACACCCAAGTCACATCTCTTGTGGAACAACAAATGAAAGGAAGCTTCGTGCTTCATGATCATCACTACTGCAGATTCATGGTCAGGAGACGGTCAGCAATGGTCAAAAGCACAACATCAAAACAAGAAAGCCAAGCAGCCAAACCGGACTCAGCTTTTCCAAACTGGTCTCAAACAGAACCCTTTTGCTTGTCATTGCCACAGACGCTGGATGATGGCGGTGTAGGACTGGACTGTGCCTGGATATCTGACCCAGTTCTGACATGTGCTTCCAACATTCATCTTCAAGGGATCCTTTTCGCTTGAAGTTCCTGCCGGAATTTGCTACCAGACCAGAGTAAAAGCATTGAGATAGCACAACACGAGACCAGATGGACGATGTTGCAGGCAAGGCGAAACCACCGAGACAAACGAAACAGTACAGTAGGTCACACGGCAAGAGTGACACTGAAGAAGTTTCAAGATCATCTAACGAGCATCTCAAGACCCAACCTCAAACCAGCAATGAAAAGGGGGTTCAGAGAATCAGCAGTAAGAATCAACGTCCAAGTGCCTTCCAGAACCTTTCCATGTTTCAGAGCGACATGCCTCAAGCCTTCAAAATGAGTCAGACGGTCACGTCGGTCACGTCCACAAAAAGCAAACCTTTGCTATTCTTCCAGACGCAGCGCTCCGGATACCAAACCCAAACTGAAAGCTATTTGCTAATATTTGATATCTAACTCAGTAAAAGGTTACTGTTGCTAGAGCATCATTGCAATGAACGAAGCTTTGGAACATCAGTGTAGGCAGGCTTCGTTTCAGGGCCGCCCCAGTGGCCCTCTGCATTCACAATCAAACCTATCAAACCCTTGTTTGGCAGATGGGATTCATGGCATTACAAACATGTGTGATACAACAATGTTCGCGGGAAGGTTGAAATTCGTCTCGGAATAGAGGCTTCAATTCCACCCACTCTTCTCACAAGCTGAGGTAAACAGCACTGAAGGAGCTCGTTCTGGTGAAACAGGACATGTTTTGAATGGCAAGTTCTCTGCTGCCAGACTTGCCTGGACTGCTTGGAGCGACTGGGCTTCTCCTTGGTGTTGCACCACCGCCTGGGTGGATCAACAGAGGCCTAGAGGTCTTTTCATGATTCATTTATGAATTTATTGAAGGCAGACAATGCCTAAGACTTGAGAAGGGTGTTTGCGCGCAATCCACCCTTTACTTTATCAAGAAAGCACCAAAGTGGGCTGGATGCGATTAAAAAAACAGACTCACCCATCCTCACCTATCCCCCGTGTTACAGTTCACACAAAACTATTCAAAGAGTCTGCAGGGCACCTGGGCTCAGAGATAATGCAGGTGACATAGGACTTTCTTCTCCTGGAAAGGTTGAGGTCCGTCGGGATGCAAAGAATTTCAAACAATAGGATTGTAGAGTACGAGATAGACTAGATACAGACTTGTTAGACAACAATCTTAGCACTCGCACCACGTGCACTGGTTACAGTCCTTCTTCTTCCTCCTCATCAACCTGCTCTGGTCTTTCAGCCTTAAACTAAAGACAGCAAAGTCAGACAAAGTCAGCCTGGATCAATGCATGATCAATCCAAGAGAAAATGCATTGCTCAAGCTTTTGCGCACATCACATCAGGTCCTCATCTCATCAATCCATGTCCAAGGGTTAAAGATGTTAAAGACACAATTTCTTCAGACTTCCTGGCAACTTCAAGCGCCAAAGCTAAGCATCTAGCCACCCGAACCTTCTTGATGGATTGGAGAAATTTGGAGGCCGTCCTTCCGACAACCTCTGCATCCCCACTTTCTGTCACCAAGCCTGCTTTCTTGGCCTGAAAGGGAACATAGGGAACATTTCAACAGGTGCGTGCAGAGCTTGAACTAAGTTGCATCTAGTGACCGCAGAGTGTTTTCCTTTGATATTTTTATATATTTTTCATGTGTATATTACAGTATATTACAGTTATCAGATAGTATCAGTATATCGAATAAATTTGAAGCATGCCGTTTCTCATCATACTCACAGTTACTATCGGACGTTTCAGTTTCACGACCTTCGTGGCACCAGACAGCATCCGTGGCCTCTTGGGTGAGCTCAGTTGCTTTGGAGGCCCTGTGAAAGCCAAAACTCAGGAGACACTGATGCCCTTTGCAGTTTGTATGTCAACAGGCAATCCAAAAGCAAGAGAACAATGGCACCTCAAGAAGGAGAGAACCTGATGCATGACTCTCAAACAAGTACAGGACGCTTGCCATGTCACAGCTTGCTCTCACAAATGAAAGTTGAAATGTTGTAAGGCTTGTTCCTGCTGCCCGAATCCACATGGACTACCACTGTGACGTTTCTTCAAGACGTTTTACTTCAATTTTTTGCTCCATGAGTCACATGAGGCCCTGAGGTCCATGCGTGTGCAAACCGCTTAGCAACATCCCGCTGCCTTTCCTTTCAGGAACCACAGCGAGCGCGACTGCCAATCTCAGCTTCACAGCCCAGAAAAACGAAGCCCAGCTATCTAGAAAGTCTACAAAGCTTCAAGTCTTCACTTTTCGCTCTTGCCCCCCGTAGGGTCCCTCAGCCCTTAGTCTAAAATGTCAGATCGAGCTCCATCAGATTTGTTTTCACACAATTATTGACTCTGAAAGCCATCACCAGTATTGTCCTCTTCCTCAGCACCGCTCAAAGCATTTCGCCTATTTCCCGAGAGCTGCATATCCTGCCATGTCCTGAGCTGTGACATGGACTTTACACTTCATGCCAGAATAGAGAACCAAAATCCTCCTTTCTAAAGGATTAGCTAGACTAAGCTAATAAATCGAAAACCATCCTGACATGATGAATACTTGGGATCAAGACGAGGACACGCTGACTTAGAGTGGTTGTGATGAATATATGATGACAAGGAGGAGGATGCGGAGGTGGACAGTGAAACTGGTCTTAAAAATCACTATGACAATGACTAATTATCATCAGGACGGCAAAGGAAGCAAAAAGCCAGTGATTATTGTTTTGAAAACCTTCCACCCTTGCCGAAGTCATGAGTTCATGTTTTGAATGTTCCTGGTTGCCTTTCCCTCACGGGACCTGCGACAAAAAAAATGTTTTGAAACCCGCCTGCGCATAGCATTGACCTCAGAAAAATGCAGTACTGTTCAACGCATAGTGTGATGTCCTCTGACGGAAAAGGAGCCATGCAAATCCCATCGACACAAATTAATTCATGTATTGGCACATGCCTTTTCTCTTCAAGTCTCTTTTAAGCAATCGACCTGCGATTGCCTTTTCTTGATTTCTGCTTTGAGCTCCTGAAGAAGCATTTCTCTGGTGCTTGTTGAATCATTTCTTGTGACCTTTGCTTCCAGTTTGGAAAATAGCAAGAAAAGGGTAGCATCTCTGTTGTTTAAATGTTGTTTAATCAATGGCTTCAAACTTCAGGCACCTTTACTTCAGCGCTATCAACTTTCTTTTCCGCTTGCACGTCCTGACGACCAAATGAAGCAAATAGCAGCCGTGCGACCGCAGTCTTTACAAAGTGAAATACAAGGAGAGACAATGGAGAAATCATGCGAATCATTGCGCTGCTCATGGACTGCAATCGTTACTCAGCAAGTAGAGATTTCTGCTACAACTTGAGGCTGAACTTGCAGTGAGGTGCAACTCGCTTGGCCAACATGTTATGCAAGCAGCATCTTTCATCTGCCCCTAAACGGGATGGCTCTCTGTATGACCTTTGAAGACTTTCATAGGTCGAATCAACACTCAAGCTTTGTCCAGTGAATCTTTGGGTGGGTCTGGGATTAATTGCACAACGTTTTGATACAGATTCAGATTAATATTTCTTCTTGGAACTTCTTGTACAGTATATAAAATAATGACAATAAGATAGTAATAATAAATGACAATAACAATAATATGAAATAATATATCTTATGTTTCTTCATTCGGTATCCTGGTTATGTATGTTATGTTTTAGGATTGCACAGGTGTGTTTTGGGTCCAGAATGGATTTCTCGCGGTGACTGCAGACATTTCAGAGGAGTCCTTTTTGAGAAGCTCCACAACTCCACCTGAGTCCATAGACTTGACTCGTCGAATCTTCTCTTCAATCGATGTCATCTCCTAGCAAAATGCGGAATTTCATTGAATATATTGAATGTCTATGTCCTAAAGTCAGACAGCGCCTTTGCATGAATCAGCTAATAGAGCAAGCTCCAAGAACAAGAAGATTCTCCACATGAGCGTTTCTGAGATAGTACGTATGCGGGACACTTCGAGTCAAATGGTACAGCTATGTGCAGCTACATTACAGCTACTGATATTTGCTACCTTCGATCCAATTCAAATAGGCATTTGAGGGCTCTCGGATGTCCTTCTCGAAGGCTTCTTTCTCCTCTGCCAGCTTTTGGCAATCTCTTACCAAGTCCTGCAGCTGCACAAAACAAGATCAGACCTTTTAACAAATCGGGGTGAAAGAGTCAAGAGCGTACTCAAATTCTGATGCCGTATCCATATGGAATCTGTATGAATTTGTAATCAAATCCATGGAAAACGAAAAAACACCTTGAAAGTGGTTTTCAAAAAAAGAGCTAGCACCACACTTCCAAGACATACATGTAAGAGCCTGGCGGGTATACCAAACACTGCAACTGCAAAAAGACTGAAGAGAGAACATGTGTGAACATGCCATATGAATTGAAAAAACTTATGTGCGAAGCAAACCTTATGAAATGAACCCCCCTCTGCAATCGACAGGTGTGTGTTTGGCAAACCCTCCCCATATTGTAGCATTCCAAGCTTTGGATTACAAAATTGTACCCGAAATCCGAGCCACGGAAAAAAATGTCAACTAATAAAGACAGCCTCTGCATGAGCCCCGACCAACTTCTTGAAGAACCATGAAAACATCATTGAAGAATGCTTCTTCAACTGTGAGGAAAACGCAAATCTGAAAAGCTGCCTGTCATCAAGAAATGTTTCTTAGATTTGGAGAGGGCCGTTGAAAGCAACCCGTGTCGTTCAACGTGGTTATTTCATGTTGTTTCTATGCCAAACATCTCCAAACCCACCTACAAATGCCTTCACTAAGAAAATGCTGATTGAACTCCTGACTGGAAAGCAACAACATGGGTCACTAAAGAGCCAAGCTCATTGAGTTATTTAATATCAGAAACAAAAGACATGATTGTTTAAAGATGTTTAAGCATACTCAAACCGCTTCCTACAAACCGATACAACCCTTTTGGTTGACCCCATTCTGACCCCGTGGATTAGTCTTGACAACTCAAGAGGAGCAAAATGATCCCGCTGTCTTTGAGCTTCAAAGCTTTCTGCTCCTTTAGCTCCTTGCGATCTACTTGAGTCCGATTCGGCATGCATGGAGTACTTCAGCAAACGTGATGTTGAACACATATGCTGGCTGCAACCTAGACGATCTGCAGAAAAAAAATGAGTCACTCCTCTATCTCCTCTTCACTTTTCTCTGGGGCACCTGCAAGCATATCCGAAGAGAAGTCTCAGGCTCTGTGTCTACTTGTCTTGTGTGTCACTGTCTGTCTCCTATAGTCTCGTGGGCATCTTTGCACAAATCATTTCTGAAACTGTTTGTAGATGTTTGTATTTGTCTTAATCTGTATCACCTGGGCTTGTTACAAATTACTCTGAGGCCAGCCTCTACTCCAGATTTGATACGAAATGTCATGAACCAGTAACAAGACCTAAGCAGCTGGCTTGCCCGTGGTGATGATGCCTGAGCAAACAGTGTACAGTCCGGCTACAATCCATCATTTCATCCATGACATTAAAAGATATTAAAAAGTCGTCAAAGGTCCAATTCAGAACAGTGCTTGAAGTCAAGAATAAGGAAGCGACGAAAAGGAGTGAACTGGGATGAAAATGGATGCATTCACGGCAAAATTCTGGCAATATTTCTTCCGAGATCAGCTCTATGACTCCACCTTTTTATCTCTTTCAACCGCCACTGCCGATGCCATCGGCCAAGGTGCTGCAAGTGACCTTCTCTTCGAAGCCCGTGATGGACTCCCAAGACCTACACGTCAGATTCAGATTCACTAGCAGTAGCAGCAGTGACAAGGAATGTGTTTCAAAACAAGTGAAGAATTGAAGGGAAGGAATCGGAAGGAATGTGAAAATGCAAATGACAGTAAACATGAAAGTCAATATGTACATGAATGAAAATGAATTATACAAGATGACCACACGTCGAACTGTCACGAATTGCCTGCTCCGCTTGGAGATGGTGGCTCTGTAAGCAGTGGCAAATTAGGCCTGGCAAAGATGCCAAAGATACACTGGAAATCATCTGAAGTCAAGCTGTCAAGAAACGTCAAGAAAAGGAAAAGATATTTGGCACATCTTGAAACGTGTGAAAACACAAAGACGTGGGTGACCTTGGGGAAGGAAAAATCGCTGGCCTGGATAAACTTGTGACTGGCTCACTCTTGGCTTTCTGAACAGGGGTCTCTTCTTTTTCCACATGGCTTGGCTCTTCTTGCTTGGGTTTCGCTGCAGGTCCTGCGCAAAGTGAGAAGCAATCATGAACACAGCATGGGCGCACATATCTACAGCCCGTATAAAGTGTCACATGGGGCCATGGGGCATGACCATTTACTTCACCATGGGCTAAACCTCACAGCTCACTTGCCAGCCTGGTTCTGTGCCAGCCGGAGCATTCCTCAATTTTGATTTCGAGCAGCAAAGTACAGAGGCCAGGTGTGCCTTTGAGCATTGCAATAGGATAAAGGTGAACAATCTGAATATATTGTTAAATTAGACAGTGACTATCATTTGTATATAATATCTGCATGGAATACACTACTCATATTCGATGGTTGACATACGCGCAGTCGCGATGCTTGAGTAGCAGCAGCTACAACATCGTCCATGCTGCTGTGCATGCCTATGGCGTGTGCATGCTGAACAATGCTCGACAACAAATGTGCATTTTATGGTAGTCCAACATGCATGCTGCGTTTTCACTACTCAGTTGACTTTCTTCAACCAAGCGGTTCCTCATGCTAAATCCAAGCCGTACGCTTATGCTTTCTTTATCTCTATGCCATACGCCTTTGCAATATCCCAAGCTAGCCGATGTACACCTGCAAATGCGTCTCCCTACTGCAGATTAAAACAGCCCACCACAAATATCTACAGGACATAATTTGCATACCTTCTGAGAAATTGAAGCTTGTTAAAAGCATTGGTCAGCCAAGGGGCTTCAGCGCCTCCATCATCTGCCGAAGCTCCTTTAGAGATTTTTAGAACACCCACACCCAGACCAACGAAGGTTGAAGTCACACAGACCCAGACCATGCAAAAGTCTGGATGTCAAAAGATCAAACACATAGAAACAGATCAATTGGATCAACATAGAAGAGGCGGCTTGAAATGGCCAAGGGGTCCAGGGGTCCATGTGTTTGCTCCCACCCAGGAAAAAAACATCATAGAAAAACTATGAAAAACTACTGCAGGCTACATAGTATGTACAGTAGGTTTAAGTGCATCACTATGTACTTGTAACATCTAATCCATGGAGCTTACCTGGAAGGGATGTCGGTTCACCTTCTATTGAAACACCTGATTTTAGTGAAACAATCAATGAAACTCAATAAATGAATCCAAATGGGAGACTTTCCAAACATATCCAAGTCTCAGTAAAAGAGTATAACCAAGTATGTCTCTTCAGACAGTAGTCTTCTCACATTCCAAGATGTCGTCAACTGATGGCGATCATGTGTGCATCCCAAATCGCCCACAGAAGGTCAGGAGACCGGGCCTGAGATGACTAACTAGATGACTAATACACTGTGAAAAAGTGCTTGTCGATGCCTTTTACAACTTTCCCAGTGGTCTGATGTCGCAGCTTCTATTAGGTGCGGTAAGAATTTGTTGTTCACCGAAAGCATATTGGCAAAATTGGTAAGTTCCCTATCGTTTTGCATGGCTTGGTACCATCCGACATTTTGGATAATGCTTACATGAACGCAAACTTTGATAAATTTTGAAGGGACCTCAGATTTTGATCATCCAGCACAACATTTCTCCTCGACTTCTTGGGCAGCAGCCTTGTTATCCTGGAAGCAAAGATTCTCAAAAATCACAAGTATCTCTTCTGGAAGTTGTGGTTTGAAAACAATCTGAGCAAGCCAATGCACCAACAAGGCTATGAGAAGCCAGAAACAGTTGTCAAAGCAAACACAACCAGGCAGTATAACAGTTCAAATAGATTCAAATACACATCCTCCAACACTTCCTGTGCTCCCACGTCCTGCTGCTGCTTGGCAATCGATTCTTCCACGTGATCCGCTTCTTTTCTGCTAATGCTTGCCCGACGTCTGACAGGCGCCGGTTGGTTGGTGGCCGTAGAAGCAGAACTACTGTCGTCTGCACTCAAGTCACCACCTGCCAGGAACAATTGCAGCGTGATGGCGAATCGATAGAGAATCCGAAACATTGAGAACACCTGTGTTTTCATAGGTTTTCATATTTTAGCCACTCCCATTTTTACTTTCAAAGGCATGTATGCACATGCACCTGTTGTAGTCATTGCTCCACCAGCTCCAGTAGGTTCACCTCCTTGGTGTGTTTCTTCCTCGATGGACACGTCAGATTCGGAATCCCCTTCTGCTTGTTGTCCCTTCTTTTCAGTCTTGCTGTTCGCTCCACTTGACCGGTGAGAGGGGATTCGTGACACCTGAACAAGAAAGTGAATAGTAATTTCAGTTGTCAGCAAAGTGCGCTTTGTTGTCCAAACGTCCAGCTTTGCACCTCCGAGGGAGGTTTTGAACCTCCTGAATGTCCATGGACTGGATGATCTGGCACACAGTCGAATACTCTGAGATAACATCAACAAAATGTCTCTGAAAGTATGTCATCGAAGCGCAAACTAGCAAACGTAATAATAATGATGTGGCTATATAGCACAAACACCTGGGCTGGCTAGAGGAGCGTCACCGGCAGCCTGAGGCAAAAATAACTCAAAGCGTGTACTGCCATCACGCACAAATAGACAGGCAAATCAAGAGACACGTGATATATAAGACTGGTGGTATGTGTTGGTTTATCGTTTTCGTCATGGTATGTGGTGGTATGTGGCAATGTTATTGTAAGAACAGACAGATAGCCTGAGAAGCGGGAAACGAAAGCCAGAAAGAAACCAGAAGAAAAATGTCCTTTGGCAACCCCTGAACTTGAGTTGAAAAACGTAGAAATCCCTAAAATATTCTCCAAATGTCATTTGCCTTCCTCTCAAAGAGGAAACCTTAAAGCTGAAGGGTTGACATCATCTACCCAACACCACCACAGCACGCCCAACCACACACCCCACTACAAAAACTTCAACACAATCTCTCTTGTAATTTACTTTCTCCTTAGAAGACAAATCACCAGGCTTATTGAATAATGATATGACTACGTTTATTGAAATCAATTACTTGTTATAAGGAATATCTTAAACAAGTGCTGAATCTCTTACGATCTGGTTTTTGAATCATGGAAAGTGCGGATTCTTATTGAATAGAAGCGACTGAAAATGGTAAGGAATTGTTTTATGTCACGATCTGTTTTTCAGTAAATACGTACGTAAATGAATCTGCTCGAAAGGTTTAGCCAATGAATATGGCAAAGAATTCTTTCATCTTACAGGTTTAAATTAATATGTTTATTGAAAACATTCGCTGATGAATGTGGTAAATCTTGCTTCATCTCTTGAATATCTTACAATATGCTTGTTTAATCAAAGCAAAAGAACATGCTTGTTGAACATACTAGTTATATAATGAATTTGGTGAAGGATTCTTGAATTTGATTGAAACCAGTCCTATTTGATAAGCTTAAGGACTGTTTTAGTTTTAGCTCTTAGAATCCGTTTCTTTGAAAAAGGCGGATATACACTGGCCGGACAAAAGTTATGCCTCTTGAGTCGTCCTACTGCAAAACCCTTTCCCCCTAGAATCCTTTTGTCAACATGATTCTGGTCAATTTCCACCCCGGAAAAGCTTTTTAGTTTATTAAATTTAAAACGGGGTGATAATTGACCGTGCCACACCTGCCACGCAAAATGGACATGATAAATCGATCCGGTACAGACCAAGTCATGACTCAAACCTTCAACAGGCGCAAACTTTCTTCCTACTGAAGTATACTTGATTGTGCCCTCTACAATTCTCACTCGCAAGATAGAACTTCGCCTAGCCTACCTGGCATTCGCAATGGATTTATATATTTATTCGTACTATCTAATATATAATTATCGTAATGATTTTGTCAGGCAAAGATGGGCCTTGGAGTCAGAGGCCCTTAGCAGCTTGATCTGGAGTTTCAGGGCTGCCTCCTTAGTGCTGCAGAGATCAACCCCAAGCCGTCCAAATAGGATCCCAATGGATCCCAGGCCTCCTCTGATAGCCGGGCCGCTGCTACCTTCTGCCTGCAAATCCAAGGGCAACTTGATAAACTGGCGAAAGCTTGAAGCGACCTGAAACTGTTTCTATCTGTTTCTGCTTCCGGTTCAACGAAGTCTGTGCTTTCATGTAGTTTTAACATCAAGGTGTTCTCGGCGGTATGAATAGGCCACAGTGTCACTGATCATACGTTGTCATCCTTGTTACATCTTCCCACATTTCATCGCTCTTTATCATATTTCTCAATACTTGATAATATACCTTTGCATGCTTTGTCTGACTTTTCTCCCTTCTTGTCTTCTCAGATCTGGGCTGTTCTCTTTCTTGGACAGCTTCATCATATGGATTCACCTGCAGGCAGCAGCAGGATCTTCCACAGAAATCAAAAGTCGTTCGCCTTTCCCCGGTGAAACTTGAAAAATGAACGACTACATTCTAGTGATTCTAGTTGTATAACTCAGTTCCTTTGTGGCTAGCTCACTTTTGTCCATGTTGATAGATCAAATGTATATGTATATATATATATATGTATACATACATACATACGTACGTACACTGTATCTTGCGTCATTTTTGTGGCGATAAACCCGACAACATCTGCATTCTAGAATCCCCGCCAGAATCCAAGGAATCTTGGTGCCTCGGACTGCTCCGCTTGAGTCTCCTCCTGTTGTTCTTGGGTTTCTTGCTTGTTTTGCGGACTGCTTTCACCTGAATTGAACAAAAGCAATGCAAGGTGGCAAAGTGTCTAAGTCTTAAAATGACTGAGCTGTCCTTGCAAAAATCTTCACAAGAGTCCGAGTGATCCAGGTCCCTGTGAAGTGCCGAAACAATCCGAAAAATCCAAAACCTCTACGCTAAAGCTCCAGAGTCACCGGGTTCGGCTCTTTCGGAAGGTGCTTCTGATGGCCTCGACTATAATTCATTCACTCCCAGCGCGCACATCATGGACGCAAAGAGACGAAATTGTTTGATTAGCTGATTAGCTGGTACCCAGCAATATCATGCAATATCCAGCAATACTCAGTGGGGAAACTGGAATGATTGCTTCTGGGAGGTGCCACAGTGAGCCTCGCATGCCCTTGTCTCACAAATTTAAGACGGACAAAAGAGTAGCTTGCATCTTAAATCTTATTGGCTAGTTTATGCTAGTTTTGTGAAATTGTGCTTCAAAGAAAGTGGATTTGCATTGGTTTAAGATCTGCAACATGCTTTTGCTAGTGCAGCAGTCGGTCCTTGTCACCGAGCTCTCTTCCATACACAAAAAGATACCATGCACAGAACGCAGAATTGCTGCATGTCAAGCGCTGGAGAAGAAGCAACCCAACCAATCCGGACCCGACGGCATCCAGATTTGCCGAGTGTCTGGTGTGACTGTTGCCTTCGAGATTGAGTCAGAACTGCCTCCATCTTGTTTGCACATGCACGAATGCCCGATGTGCGAGATGTTCATCATCATACTGCTGAGGATTCAAGAACCCTACTTGGACCTGCGAGCATCTTTTAAGAATCTTCAAAGAACTAGCCGCTAGCCTGCTTTTGCCGCATGGCTTCCATCGCAGCGAGTGCTTTTGATAACAGCTTCTTGAGGGCCTGCAGTTGGCATGACGCATCTTGACTGTTTCCTTTGAGAATCCCTCAATTCGAACATGAACCCTCCATGTCTCCACAAATCGAAGCAACAAGGCCTTCTCACGGCCCTTTCGAATTGCAGCCTGACGAAACGGTGCCCCACAGCGACTGACTCTCTCTGGCTTGATGTATCTGTATAAATTAATCCAGCTCCCTCCTTACCCCCCCCCAAACAAAAAAAACACATGTCCACAAGGGAGTTGAGAGGAGGGTTGGCGATTGTGCTTCATGGCTGTGTTACTGGCAACAATGATAATGTCATAATCATATATAATCATGAGTCATGAGTCATGTTATCCGGACGGTTTATACAAATAACACCAAATAACACCAAAGAAGAATTCCGATCGAAGTGGTCAAAAGAAAGCATGCTGTCAAATGCTTGAAAAGAAACCTTGCCTCCTCAGCCTCATCTTCCAACGATTCTGGGGCATCTTCCTTGCGCACAAGAGTGACGTTTTTGCCTCCTTGTTGCAAACAAATTTAAATCATTTAAATCTATATAAAGCTGTAGGCACCTCCTCAGCTTCTTCATCAACTTGGAGACCATCTTGCGAGTCTGGCAAAACATAGTCGACTCCAGCCAGGATCTCAATGTCCTCCTGTCAAAACAAACTGTTGACACTGAAGCATGCAAAAGGATTGAAACTAAAGATGTTGCCCGAGCATTACCGGGTTCTCAGATCAAAGTCTCCATTCTGAAGTCTGCACACCGCTTCAAGCCGTATACACAAGTCGCTGTAGACTTCAGCTTTGGACAGCGGACTTAACAAAATGTCAGCAATTCACAAACAAATATCACCTACAAAGATGTCCTGAAGTCCTACTTAAAGTCCCACCCAGAAGAAGCAAACAGTAGTAGCTGAGCAAATATGTAATTACATAGACATAGATTACACGTGTTTCCTGTTTTTCCAGGTGGGTACTGTAAATGCTGGAGCAAAATGGAGCAAACAAGGTTGTCAGCTGGATCCATCCAAAGTCCCCAATTCGGAACCAAAACGGGTCAGTCAGGTCCCATTTCTTCGCCAATCCATGCAGGGGCACCACGCATCACCACGCTACGATAATTGATCAAGAGATATCAGGAGATATCAAGAGAACATTGCAAGAAAAAAAGGCGAACATTTTGCCAAAAAGATTGATGCTTCATTGATGCTTTCTAGCCGCTCTACCAAGCTGATTTTTTTTGATCCATTGAACGGCAGGCCTCAAGCTGGGCACATTCAGCTTCTATCTCCTGACATGGCACAAGACATCACAAGGACCGAAAGGATATTAAAAGACTGTCTGGCACGTGCAGCTGCACGAGCCGCATGAGCACCTTGAGCTTTCTTTTCCTCTCTTCTGGGTCTTTGCTTACCACAATCTCGTCTGAGGGAAGCCTATTGGCATCATCCTGATCCTGATCGAAAATGTGATCAAAGATGTGATCCACTTATCACTCAAACCAAAGCAGGCGAAAACTAGGATTTCATGACCAAATTCCAAGCCGAGGCTCTGCGAGTGGATCCTAGCATCAAGCTCACATGCAGTTGCCATCGCAGAGACTTTGAACAAAAATAAGACAAAAACGAGAAAAGCACCGCATCCGGCGCACCTTGTCTCCGAAAATGTCATCAAGCCTCAAAAAGCCATTCCGTGTTCTTTTTTTGCCTGGCAAGTGCTCGCATTTGTACTCAAAATCATTGATTGTTCAAATCGCAGCAAATCTATTTATTTGTGCAGCTTGGTAAAGAGTGCTACCCCATGTCAACGCGGACCGTTGCTATTCCAGAATCTAAGTTCAGGAAGGAAGCCAGCAGTGCCGGCTGGCGAATTGGCCAAACCTGGCTGCATGATCTTGATTGCTACAGTGTCTTTTTCAAAATGCCTGTGACAAGATACGTCGGCATAAGTTGGCAAATGACTGCTAGCTAGTCCTGAGCAAATCTGAGCCCTTTGGGGGCCCAAACTGATAGCAATTGAAATGAGTTCGGCCAGAGATTCGTCTTCGATCATCAGTTGGGCCAGCACTGCTTTCATGGCAGAAAGCATCTCCTAACGAGGCGAGTTTGTCAACACTGCCGGGCCCATCCAAGGACCATTGAGGCAAAGCTATGCAAAGAGAAGAAAGCAAAGTTCTTTGAGACAATGATGCATACTGCAGGCATCGTCATGGCATGTCATGCCAGTCTGCTTGATAATGTAGAAGAATGTGCGACAGTCGTATACCGTTTGTCTGTTTGCTAGTGTTTGCTGGCCTCGTTCACAATCTCCCCTGCTGGGTCCTTTGTAGGAGTGAGAGGAACGATGCGAGACAAATCCATGGCTATGATTCTAGAAATCCGAAAGGGCGGAACACTAAGGCGAAGACATCAGCTGGAAGACTCCGCACTTTTTTGTTTTTGAACTCAGTTCCGTGGAATCGATGAACAAGGCAAAGACCACTTGAGCTCAACTCCATGAAGTGACCATGCAGGATCAATCCATGGATACATGATACTGTACTGTCTTAGTTTATCTTTCTTTCAATTAGTTCAATTTCGTTGGCACAAATTCATGCATGAAGTAGCTGATGCAGCAAAATTGCCCCTGCACTCTTGAAGAAGGTCTTCGCCATCTCTAAGGCTTCTTCTAAGGTCTGCGAAAAAAGCACTCACAACACAACGCTGTCGAACTATCCACAGGTGTCTTTGCATCAGTCTGGTATTACCATGTATACCTGTCCGGATGCAGTCTAGACTGTATACTGACCGACTTGCGAACGCCTGATATGCCTTTGGCAATTATATTTCCATTTATATACAGTATACAGTACGCATGTTTGAATCATATTCAACCGAAAGAGATATTGGAAGGGCGGCCTCCAATTTCTGGTTTGCCATCGCCTGAAACAGAACTTTAAATCAACCACAACAGCAGACAGTTGCATCAAGGTGATAATGCAACCAGTCCCTGAGAGTCTGGCCAACTTCCCAGAAAGTATTTGAGCCTCTTCTTGTTGAGAAGCGATTATCGCAAGTACCTGAGATGATTTAGTAGCACTTACAGTAACATGCCCACGACATGGTTTATGTCGTGATTCATTTAAGCTTTGACAGCAACAACTCAGTATCTACTGTAAAGCCAGACAAAGCTGGGGCATTTTGTCAGCATATCAAGTCCAGGTACATCGCCAGCTTTGGCGCCACCAGCAGCACTTGCCCGGCGTTTGCCAGATGGATATGCTTGCTTCATCAGCTCTTTCTTGTGGATTTCGCCCTTGACCTGATCAACGCTGTCCTGGCATTCGGCAACCCGCTTCCAATCCTTCCACATTGTTATCATGCAAAGGCGGAAACAACGACAAAGAAAAGTTTCGCACAAAAAAGAAGTGCAAAATGCATCAAAATGCATAAGACTTGCTAAGACTTGCATACGAATGCATTAGATATCACAAGATATCCTTGAGGTCCGCGATTTGGTCATCAATGTCGCTAAACCTGGGCACTAATGGTGTTGATGGCCGAGTATATTTGGATGTTCTAATGACAAAGGAGGTAAAGTTTGCCACCGCTTTCTGTTGGATTGCTCGGATCTTGCACACATCTACACGTATCTTTATTATGTTTTACGGTACATTAGCGGTTCCAAACTGAAAACTTATGGCCTTTGCCAGCTCTGTGACCGGAGGTCTTTCAAAAACAAATGTTGGTTTCTGATGTATTTTCATTATCACAAGGCTGTTAAGCAGAAATCTCTTTGCCATGCCTCCAAAAGTGACAACGAGGGTCTTTTTTATGGGATAGTTTCATCGTGAATCATCAGGCTGTCATCAAGAAACGCTTTTTGAGACTCACATAGTCATCAACTGCAACAGCATGCAACAACTCTCCAAAAAGATCCTGTCCCTTGCCAGGTATATCTTCAGTTCTCCCCTCTTGCCAAACAAATTCCCCACCAAGAAAGAAAGAAAGAAAGAAAGAAAGAAAGAAAGCATGTAACATAGTCTATTTGAATACATTTAGACTGGTGTCCGACTACTTCCTTACTAGAAGGCAGCCGCGAAGCTTCTTTGCGGCGCGCTCTTGCTGCCGCCTCAATCCGTGAATGCTGTGCAACAAAAAGAATAAATGACTACTTCAGACTTAAATCATAAATCAATTTAAATGATCCTTAGTTGTCATGCACATATTTTAACATATGTCATGATTTCGCTTGCCAGGTTGAACTAGCAATTTGAATCTGCAATGACACTGGAATCTTTGGATTTAGATATTTGTATCTGATGGAGCCTCAGCCGCTCTTGTCTGCGCAATTCCTCTTCTCTTTGAACCTGCACAGCTTAAACGAATCTTCCCTTCTGGCTTCACCAGATTCTCACGCACTTCTTCTCATTGAGTGAATCTATCTATGTTCTACTACTTTTTGACTCGCATGTCGTATGTGTGATCAACTAACGCAAATCCATCCCACAGCTGCGCGACCATGCTCTGCACACATCAACCAAACCACCTGAGCAATCGCTTGATCCCGAGCTTTTCTCTTTGCAGCCCAGTGTTGCTCAATCCGTTTGTCCATGTTCTGCCGGAAACCTTGGCCGCGTCTCCCTCGTGACCAGCCGCGTTCGTTTCTTGCACACGTTTTCCGATGCAGTCATTGCAATAAACAATGACAATGTCTTCACAATGCTTCGCATCATGCCACAGAGGAATCCGCCGACCCGGGTCAGCGTGGGCAGCAGTACTATTAGGTGGCATCCATCCAAAATCTGCTTTATTCGGCTCCAAACTTGAAAACCGAAATCCAAAATCCAAACTCGCAACGCCCCACGGACCCCCCTGGGCCGGTGGTTACAGGTTGTCCGAGAGTCTGAGAGTCCGAGGGAACAAAACAACAACAACAACAACAACAACAACAACAACAACAACAACAACAACAACAACAACAACAACAACAACAACAACAACAACAACAACACAACACACACACACACACACACACACACACACACACACACACACACACACACACACACACACACACACACACACACACACNAGTTTCTTTCTAAATGCTTTAGCCTCCTGACTCTTTTTCAGTCCACCTGGAGTTTTGCAACAAACATCAATTAAAGCAACAGCGAATGAAAACAAACAGCGAATGAAAACAACAAATTAATCTCCACGCAGAGTGTCCTGCGGTCAGCAAAGTTGAATTGACAAGATTAGCAAATGTACTTGGCGATCACATCACCAAAAGGAGCAAACGAATTTGACAAAAACATGCAAAGAAGGGACTTCACAAGCACAACCAAACACTGTGCGTTGAAGCAAAACCCATCATCGTCCGGTTAAACACGTGTACGACCATAACGCTGGAACTAAACTACTTCAATCCAAAAGGAAGCGAAACCAGCCCAACAACCAACAGTCTCACTCAGTTCCAAACTCAATAAATCTAGAACAACTGCTAAAGACAAATTCGAAGCCTTCAAGATCACAAAGCTCTCTTTTGCGACACACACACACACACACACACACACAACAACAACAACAACAACAACAACAACAACAACAACAACAACAACAACAACAACAACAACAACAACAACAAACCTACCGGACTTTGACGCAAAGATTGCAAACTGAAACTAATTGGACATTGGCTTTCAAGTCTTCTAAGCGATCGATATCAATCCTACCGGACTTTGGCACAAAACACTGGATAGCAAACTTACCACCCTTTGACTGTAAAACCCTCCAATGATAAACCTGCCAGACTTTAGCTCTAAAGCCTTCAGACTGACGAATGGCAAACCTTCTGGATTTTGACAGAAAGCAAGGCAAAGCAAACACCGACACTACGGTCTTGTATATAAACAATAAAGCTGTATATAAACATCTTTGCATGACAAGCGACTGCTGACGCTGGAAACAAGAGTCATATCCTGTCGACAAGGGAATTGCTCAACAATCTGTGCGTTCTGATCTGGTACAGGATGTTTGGCTTTACTTGTATTTGCAGTTACATCTCTTCACAACTTGATCAAAGCGTATCACAATGATACCTGAATACATGAAATATATTCGGGGGTATGATTCGTCCATGTCGAACCTTCCTCCTTACTAAAACCTTGAACACACAATAAATGGAAAGGCCCATATTGAAATTTGACATGAAATAATCTGCAACCTATTTGCATGTTGTTTAATGCAGCGTCTTTTGAATCTTTCAAAGACCGTCCAAAGTCCTTTTTTTCGATGGCGGTCTTGAGAGCTCGGACTGACTCCTTGGGATCAAAAACGCAAAGGAAACAGAAGGAGCTTAATTGTCAAATAATTGCAATGGGGTGTGAATGTGTGTGTGTGATATTATGATATTCATGAAGTGTCACACGAATAGAATCAAAATAGAGATGAATAGAGCCATTTGCTGTTTATGTCGTGGCAATATAATATTCGGCAACGTAAGCAAAAGTAATCAAAATACATTCGTATACTGGACATAGTCAAACATCGAACATTCCCTGATCCACCGCATTGATCTCCAAGCATCATGTTCCCCTGCCAAAGTCCTCAGATTTGATCCACGGAAGACTCGGAGAGACTCTCTGAAAAGCTTTGAGAACTTCGAGGCAAAATTTGCTGAACTTGTCGCATCTGCGTTGTGCCATGTGAATCCATGTGATACCATGGGCCTTTCTATTGAAAACACTGTCCGTCTCTAATACTTCAGGAGGCAAGCAACTCTCTGCTTTCTGCTTCAGTTGAGTCAAGCATTTCAGCCTCAGAAAGTTTGACCGTTTGAACGTCGCACAGCAAAAGATGATGACCGATGATGCCCATGATGACCGTCCGTGCTGATCAAAGTCCGGTGACCTCATCTTTTGCAGCCCATGTGCGGTGCTGAAACCACTGATTCCTGGGCGGTCTAAAAATTTTGAGTGCAGAACAACTCTAAAAGACCAACATCTTCGATTCATTTCTATTCCCTATACTGTAGCATTCAACGGTGGAAACTGGAGACGATGTTCTGTATATTCAAATCTGACTTCAAGTCTAGACTTCCAACCTGCCGCAGTACTCCAAGCACCAAACATCCTTTTCCGCAAAGGCTGAGAAGGTCAATCAAGCTGCTGCAAAGGCTCACTTCTTCCAAGAGTTTCACTCTTGTATATTCCTTCCACTCATACATGATTCCTAAGACACACAAACGAGGCCTTTTGAACGCACTCAGACTATATTGATGTTGTTTGTTCTGAACTTGAAAGTGTTCAACAAAATGAGCAACCGGTAAGAAAGTATGCACAAGGAAACAAAATCTACACAACATTGCTGTCATGCTTCGATTGGTCGCTGCTCTGCCCCAGCCAATCTGCCAAGCTCAAGCTTCATGAGGTCAGTGAAATCGAAATTGAAAACCAAAAAAGATTCGAAAAGAATTGGATTGGGTGCCATTAACTCTGCTCAGTGACCCTCTGGGCTCTGTTGGGAATATTTTGTCCTTTTACTAATATATTCTATAATATTTATCGTAAGATATACAGTAATCAGTAATCAGTAAGAAGCCATCAATCACCTTAAAATAGCATGTCTCAAAAGTGCCAAGTAGTTGGTTCCGGGGCGAGCCAGGGCGGAAGTTTCTCAAGGATACGGTTCTATCCAGCGATTTGATGCGATTTGCCTATAGGGGCATGACGGTGTGGACATAAAGCCCCCGAACAAAAGCCTCTGAACGACTGGTACTGCTATTAATTACATACTGCTGCTCCAACTGCTACTCCAGTTGTAATGATTCCAAGAATCCGCAACTCGTAAGTGTTCCAACTAAGCTTCCATTGATAAGTACAAAGCCAAACGAAATCAAAGCAAAATGAAAAGTGACGACGCAGAATATACAGAATCCATCAGAATCCAAACAATCCAAAGCACATGAAATGCATGGCTGTTCACAATGCATTGTTCCTCTCGTGGAAGAACTTAGCGACTACACTAGTCTCCTTCACAGTCGATTGTTGCGGTGACCTGCTGTTGCAGCTTCTTTTCATCCGTCTCCTGCACCAAATCGTCGATGTCCTGAAATTGGGGCAAACTGCATGGCCCGCTTCAGGCTCCTTCAAGGCCTTAAAGGCTTTAAACCTGCTTGATGGTGCTTGGCTTTTCGCTTCATATTCATATGCCTTCTTGCTTTACACACCTCAAAGGCCTCAGCATCATTCACAAATTTTGCCAAGCAGCATGCTGAGGAATATGCAAAAAACTACCCACGCTTTCGTCATCGCTAGCGCCTAAGCTTTGGCCACACCCGGATCCAGCTTGTGTCGTTCGGTGCATCATCATGTTCATCGTTGTCATCGTGATATGTTCTATGATACAGACATATTGTAGACTAATGGTTTATTCTATCATCTTGCTAAGCTTTTATATATAGGATGTGTCCCCAGTCTTTCAAAACACACATCATGCCCCATGCGCGCCTTCATGAGCTGATAGTTGGTCCGAGTCCTCCAAAGGTGCAGAAAAGATCAAAGATCATGCGCTGTGAACGAAGCGTAAAACTTCTTGGCTTGAATACCATGATGCTACCAAAGAGTGAAGACGCTTGCAGGTATCGGGGTATCCTCATCCTCTGACTGCCTTGGCTACTTTTGGCTGAACTTGAACATAGGTCGACATGTCGAAATGCATGTTGCATGCAAAGACAAACCTCTCAGCAAAACGACGTGCCGATCTGGACCGACTCAGCTTTAGTTCCGATATTATGGGATGGCTAGCCGATGTTGATGGAAAAGACTCAGAATGATTCAGACTCTGGCATGCACGCAAAGTGCATTCTAGGAGCTCGGAGGTTCACGTCGAATCGTGCAAAGTTGAAACATGTCAGGCCTAGTCCTGGTCGCCTGTGCAAATGACATTTGATTCCTGCAGCTGAGTTGCACTTCATTTTCTATCCAGACCGGCATCCCTGCCTCAGCTGCATGTGAATCTTTATAACGCTATTTCAGCTGCAGAGGATTGTACAGTGCTGTACGGCGAGAAAAATGCCGTATTGTCTCGTGCCTGCTACAAGCCAGCAATTCCTGTTGAGATATGGACACTGACCCCCCCCTTTGCACCAGGGTCTTCGGATGTTTCCATGCGATGTCTGAACAGAAGTGTCACATCGCATGCAGGTCCATAGAATGCAATTCCTATATTATGCTTCCTATCAAAGCTCTGCTTCTGTGCAGTCCAAGCTGCCAAGCTCTTTTTCAGAGCGACACCTGCCCCTTCCTTCTCTTTTAGTGCAGCCTCTTCGATGTCAGCTTGTTTCTTGGCTTCCTTCAAAACGATCCAATCAATCATGTCTCCGTTTCCATTTCATGCATCTATATGAGACCCTTCCCATACTTTCTGCAGCATTGCTCTCCTCTGCTGTACTCGCACCTGGCTCAGCATTGCCTTAGATGAAAATACTTGCGGCATCTAGCGACACTCTGAATCCAAACTGTTGGTAGAGTGTTTCATTCAAGGCGGATGATCGTGCATGAAAATCTATGAAATGACAGAACAAAACAGAAATCCATGTCTTCACAAATACGTAGATGAATGTCTAAATGACCCACTTTGCTGTGTCACCAAGGGGCCTTCAGATTCTGAGTCAGTGGATCCAGTAGGTGGCCGGGCTACCTCCTCTTCCTCCTAAAGCATCGCATCACAATTCATCACATTGAGTACGTTGGACATCTCAAGTTCCACAGTACCACTCATTGACCCTGAAAACCATCAACATCCGTACATCCAGCAGACGTCTTTAAACATCTTCATAAATATGTCACATGGAAGCTTCTTTGCCACAGCTCTTTAATTCAAGTGAAGGGCACTGTTTTTATGTCGTATCTATCTTTTCTGGCTCTGGCTAGGATGACTGTAGGTGCGAAGAAATGCAAAGAATACGTTGTTGCATGGCTCAAGTCGCTCAAGTCTTCGCGGATCCTTCTTTGGGTGAAAGACACGTCCAGCCAGCAGGTCTTCAATGCCATCTTGAAGCCCAGCAACTATTTGAAGTAGTTGGTCCTGCAACAACATGGAAAAGCAAAATCCAAGCCGGTTTCTGGCAGTGCAAGCTAGCCATGCTAACTAGTGAAGACTATCTAAGGGTCACCGGCAGGATTCAATGCTTGCTCTCAAAAAGCTGGCTGCGCTTATCTTGTTTGCATTGTTCTGAGCGTAGGCCAAGTTTGCAACGGCACTGGTGCACATAAACTTCTTCGCCCATCAAACATTTTGAGTGACCTCGCCTGAGCCTTGCTCTTGTTCTTCAAGACTTCTGTTTCCAAATCAAGGGAATGCCTCTGAGCTTGCAATCTGCAAAATTTCTCAAGAGATGTTGATTTACTGTACTTTGATAGCGTGGCTCCATATCACTCTCACAACCTCAGGATCGAACTCCGAACTTCGGCCTTCACCTCGGAACTTGATGTCCTTCTGGTCCTGAAAGCTGCTCAAATCTGCTCCATCTGAAGCCTTCCTACTTCATGCTTCCACATGAGATACGAGATCTAGATTCATCGAGATTCATCGAGATTCTACAATTCTCGCTTTTTGCTCACAGTTTGTCACTTCAAAGCAGGAATTCCAAGCAACCCATGCCAGTTTCCATCGTGGATGACGGTCCATGGAGTCCATGGAGTCCATGGTCCTGATTCTCACTACTGTTTAAAACAGAGATGCCAAGCGCTGCATATCCTTTTCTGCGTCTTGGCCCTGCCTTGGCTTACGGAAGCTCACAAATGACATCACATGACAGCATAGCATGACAGCATAGCATGACATCTTATTGTGATTTGGTTTTTCGTCAGCATCACATGAGCCATGTACTTGTTTCATTGCTTGATGCAGGAGCACAAAGTACACTTGTTGCCAGAGTAAGCTTCTGGCAGACATTGGTTAGCTGAGGTTTGGATGAGAAGCAAACGGCCACATCCTGAACGTTGTGCAGAACAGAGGTAGAGAGTTCTGCAGTCACGGCCGAACGGTGCAAAACAACTGACATCCGAATCTGCAGCCCTGCCAGTTCTTCTGCCGATCCACCACTGGGAACACCCCACACAACCAACACAACCACATTTGATGCAGCCACTTCTCAGGTTGTTTTCAGGGCGGTTGTCTTGGCATCATCTTCAAAATTTTGGCAGGGAGGTTGGCACTTCACAAGTTGCAGCTGTGACAGGCCAGAACCACAGGATTGAAGCAAGTTGCAAAACTGCAAGAATTGTCTTGCGTTGCACTATTCAATGGTTCAAACCTAGCTAGCATCCAGTGGTCAGGTTTTGCCACTGGCAATACATTAATCCAAATATCCTGTGAGGTCTGCAGTCTACAAGGTATCTTCCAAACACTGCGTTTTGGCGGTTCTTGGTGTGGTGCCTCGCTATCCAGCCAAGTGTGCAGCAAATGTCACTGCTTTTACCGAAGCCGCTCGAATGCTCTCCTTGTGCCACAGTCCTTAAGTTTTAGGTTTCTAGTCTGAAATCAAGCTTCTCCATTCTTGTCCTGTGATTTCACACCATTTGACTGTTTTGATCTCCTTACAACACAAGAGGACGCGTCTCATGCAATGTAGTCAATGTAGGCTCTGTCTTTATCAAGATTCTCATACATACAATCTGAATGCAAGCAAGCGACTTTGCAGCTCAAGGGCTCACTAATCCGCGAAAGTAAAATGCCGACAGGGCAGTCCACCAATCACACCACATGACAAGACATGGATTTCATGCACTCTTCATCAGTGGAAGGTAAGCTCTCCCGTCGACTCTACTGCTCTAGCAAGTATCTTTGCGACACCAGCTGCAAGCGGGGCAGCAAACAATCAAACAAGCATGCAATGATCTGGAATTATGTGGCTAATATTGGCAACTAATGCAGTATATGAAAAGCAAGTATTATATACATATCTTTTGCAAAAATACAGTATGTATTATGATTCAATATGATTCATACGCAAAAGCATCTCAGCATCTCAGATCATGCAAATACATTTTCTTTGTCAGCACTCGGCAGAAAGAATATCACGGGAGGCAGCACCTTGAAGCTGCTTGCAAGCTACTTGAGATTGCTTAAGTCACTTAAGTCTATTAACAAGCGGAGGCGCAGTTTGAAGTTTCAGGGACTTTGCCCGGTCTTAGCGAAACTCATCGCCGAACACCATGCACATCATGGCATTCGATTGGCAGATAGCAGAGATGCTTTCGCAGAGACTTTAAAATGCTGTTTGCAAGCCAACCATTGGCATCCTTTGGCAACCTTTGTACAATATCCCTGTCTCGTTGCACTTACCAGCCTCCTCCACCTTTGGTCCAACCCTTGGAGGTTGGCGGTCTGTCCTGCTGCCTTCCGCCAAAGCCTGTGGAAAGCAAAAACAAAATGATCAAACCAACATAGAAAATATACGAAAATATCAAAGGCCAAAAATAAAATGGCACCAGGGCATTGTTCTTGCATGACGCAGTAGAAGCAGTGATGCAAACACGCAGCAATACTGACTTGGCATGGCCACACCTCCTCCGCCTCCACCTTTACCCCCATAGTATCCTCTCATGACTCTCATGCAAAGATTCAGACACAGACGCGTCCAGAAAGTCAAGCTTTTGGTTGAGTGTGTTGGATTCGCTCTTACCATCATATACTTGTGAACAGAAAAACCCTTGCACAACAAGACCAATAGTGAAAACGGGACAAGGATTGAAGGACTGTAGCTGCTATACAGCGCTTGCTGATGTGCTGACATGTGCCCACACATTGGCAGCGTTCTTGCAGGGGCAAAACATAATTCATCAAAAGTAGATTTATCAATCATTATGATAAGGGATACTCCTGAATTTCATCCATCATCACAGACCAGACTGTCTCTGCTGTCTGTTTAAAGTTTAAAGTGTTTCAAACTGCTTCCAAACGGTAATGACATCTTGCAGTATCTGGCTCCTCCGCCTCCACCACCTCCACCTTTCTCATAGTATCCACCTCAGTCAAACTCAAGCAACACATCCCAACTGAAACAGCAGAGACGCCACACCTATGATATTGGTGTGAGGTGTTGCACATGCGGCTTGATTGACTAAATTGGCTTACCGCCGCCACCACCTCCTCCTTGTGCATAGTAGCCACCTTGGGCTTCAGGGTACAGAATGCTCAGCTGAACCAAAGCACAATCACCTCTTCCTTTCACTGGCACTCGCTCCGTATCTTGCGATTGGATTCTGATTTTGCAAATTCGCAGAAATATTACATACCAAACAAAACAACATTGCAGCATTTCCTTTCCGTGGGACTGTGACACCTCCAACACTTCCAACTTCGGAGCCTCCACCACCGCCTCCTTGGGCATAGTAGCCACCTCCTCCACCTCCATCTCCTCCTTGGGCGTAGTAGCCTCCACCTCCACCTCCACAGGGTGAAGATTCGAAGCTCAGTCGACAACAAAGGCGGATTTGCTTCAGATGCACTTTGAGTTCCTTTGACGGCCTCCACCTTGTCCATAATAGCCACCGCCACCGCCACCACCTCCTTTCTGAGAGTAATAGCCTGCCCAAAGCTTCCAAAGCTTATCCAAGTCTGATCCGAGTGCTACTGTATCAGTGTGTATGTATGTGTGTCTGGCTTCGAGTTCTCAAGTACTCCCACTGTGTTTCGTAGGTTTTTGGAGAATGTCCGATGTGACCCGCAGACGGCATTTAAGAGACCCAAAACGAACAGTGGCGCAAGCAGCAGGAATAAAATCGAAACGGCAAAGCTGTGGTCAGCTACAGCCTCCACCACCACCGCCGCCACCTTTGCCTCCTCCTTAGAACGGGCAAATGTTTGAACCTATTTGAACTTGATCTCTTAGACTTGGTGGTCAAAAGTAAACTTCAGTAGCTGCTAGTTGGAAAGCCTTGTCGTCATGTTTGGATACAGTCATGGCACCTTGTGAGTAGTAGCCACCTCCACCACCTCCACCTTTCCCGTAGTACCTGTGCAGAGAGCAGGGGCTGTGGTCGGGCTCTTTCGAGAGTTGACGAATCCGACAGATTGTCACAAGTTCAGCATATCCAAGCTCGGACAAACATGTGGACGCAATAGCATTTCCTTCCATAATTCTAAGGGAGGACCCGCCACCACCGCCGCCATCACCACCTTGCAGGGCAAATTACCCCGAATGTCTAGATCATAAGCAGAAATCACAAAGCGGGCAAGGCAATTTGGACTGCTTTATCAACATGAAATGAATGAAATAGCCACTGCGATGACGCTACAGTACATCATTGTGCTTGCTGCCTTTTCCACCGTAGTAGCCACCGCCACCGCCATAACCGCCGCCACCTCCACCTCCTCCAATTCACACAGAATTTCATAGAATTTTCGGAATTCTCAATTCGAACGGTGCATAAATGAAAAATATAGTACTGTTCATTGTGCACAAAGCATAATGTATATGAAGAAACCAAATTCAACCAGCTTGTTGACTTTCCTCGAGGACTGTCTCGGGCGTCTCCAGAACCTGGACACGAAGCATCAACAAAAAATCGAAGAAATCGGTCGGGCATCAACTCTTTGCTCGAAGCAGATCGAAACAGCAATGCAGCTATGCCAGCTATGCCCAGGTGTCTCTCTAGAAAGAATGAGCGTGGCATATGTCCTGACAGACCGGGTGACGTCTGAGAGATGCACCCATGCCCTTGCCAACCCATCTTTTTGCAGACATTGCAGCAGCGGTCTGGGCCTCGGTGTGATCCAGCACATTTATGCACATTTGTCAAACGAGAACCTGTTTGTCTTGAATTCGCACTTGCAGCATCTGTCTATGCGATAGTGGGGTGCACTTGCACATTCAATCTATCACACAAAAGCATGTGCATATCAATAGATTATTACAGACAGTAATAGACGTCAATGCTATCATCAACACTTTACCTGATGCGATTCGGTTTTACAATGACTTTACATGATTTTGTATGATTTTAGCAGATGCTATCGGAAACAATGGCAATAGAAGATGTCTGATTTCACGTCCAGCCCCTGAGACTGTGGCAGAAGCACCTTTGCCCCCGCCACCTGGAAAACTGGGGACAACTGGCAACTCTGCAACACTTTGCTTGGCAAATCTCCAATGAAAATCGGAAGCCTTGGTCTTTCTTCGTGAGAGCCACGTTTGCTTTGACAATGTCCTTGGCGATATCCTCGACAGTGTAACCTGACGGGATGCTGTGAACTTTGAGACTCAGGCCTTGTGAGACTTGCGAACCCTCCTCCTCAGGCCTTCAGGGACGCCACCTCGATCAGGAACTGCACCAATGATAATTGTCTTCACCTCAGTGGAGAGAATGCATAATCTGAAGTGCAGGGTAAAAGTGGAATTGCCTTGTAAGGGTCTACAAGCTTCTGGAAAAGGCTCAAACCACAGACTTGAGTGCGGTGATGGAAGATATCTGACAGTGGACCGACAGTAAAACAGCATATCTACATCTATCTACTGTGGAAGGATGCGCTGCCAACTGACTCAAACGACATCAACTGACTCAAAAGGCTGAGTTGAACTGATCAAAAGGAAATTCAAAGCAGTAAACCCAACGCAAACAAATTGGCCATCGGCATCTTGGCACATCAGTGTTCCGGCCTTTGGAGGTTCCTGAACGGTCTTTTCATCCGTTGCAAGCATGTGCCAGCTCCTCCAGAATGCAATTAATTCAGTCACCGAAGAAAAGCATCAAGAGTATCTGAGCAATCCGGAGGCAAACGTTGCGGCCGCACCCTATGCTCGCAGAGCTCAAGTGATCTCGCCAATCCATGACTGCCGCGATCGCCTCTAAGCCATCGAGAATCGAGACAACAACGCATCCAACATGCAGACAGCTTTGAGATGTATTTTGATGATCTGTTCTGATGATTCCGACCTGTGAAATCTGTTCCATGTAGGAATCAGCTTGGGGCGACCACAGAAAGGCCTCCACAAAGAACATGCTTTTAATGGAGTTCGTTGCAGCTCATTGAGTTGCGGTCTTCATTTCACTCGTGGTGTGTGTGTGTGTGTGTGCGCCTGAATAGTCACATCTAGACGACGAGTCAGCACCTTCCGCCTGAAACATAGCATGGAATCGATTGAATGTCATGTTAATAATGTTTGACATTGTTTGACAATGATCCCAAAAATTCCGAGTGACGGGGGCTTCGTTCGAGATGTGACATGTGTCCGTGAGGACTCTAACCCATCTGCCGCGGTCGCGGGACCCTTGCGATATCAAGTTCCGGTGGCACCCTCTGCACTCTTTCCGGCTTGCATATGATATACAGTAAGATTTGCACTTGTGCAACATATGCAAACCAAGCGTGATGGCCCGGGTGGGTTGGTGGCACCATACTGTTGGACTCAAGGAAGTACACTACTGACGTGCATCTAACTACTGCACCAAAGTACGACATACTGCTACACAACACACACCTAGTACCACACGACTACACACACACCAAGTATAGCAATACCTCACAAAGGCATGCTCATTCCTCAGCATGGACCTTTCCCTGTAGCATGTCCAAAGAGATGCCTCTCTCTTGAGAGGTTTGCCAGAGCCCAGCAAAACATACCCAAACTACCTGCAGTATTGAGCCAAACATATATTTATACGTAATTATATTACATATATACGTCGTACACAAAAAAAGGCAGCAAAAAATATTGCCTATATGAACGACATCTTCCTCAATGCACAAAAATATGAAAATTATACAAGGAAAATACGCTTCAGAATCAGGCAGCATACGCAACACTAAACCACTAGGCATTTGCCGATTTGCCTCACAGAGTACTCCTGGTTGAAGATCTCCATGACCTCATACACAGTGCGCTCCTCAGAGACGAGGCAAGGAATGCTATCATACCATTGCACTTTACCAATACTTCAACATATGTTATATTCATGAAAGTTTCTTCCTCAAGTTGTCAATTCCTTTATATTCCTGTACAATGGGTTGTATTCATTATCATATCTTATTGTGATATTAATTTGTAGATCATATCATATCATGTTACATCATACTATAGAAAATGCCATCCAATATAATGTAATATGAGATAATGTAATATATCATAATGAAAAATAACAAAACATATAACATTGTATAAAATGCTGTAATATATATAATACTTTATAATAGGATGTAATATGGTAATCTCAATAAATATATATGCCATAGTATTATAGTCTAGTAATATGTTGTACGAGTATGTAATCATGTCCATTCAACTCATTCAATATCTGTGCAAAGAGACACAAAGAGTTGTAGTTTAATATCATCGAAGCTCCTGTTCCGGACTCAAACTCCAGTAAGGATACAGAAGATGGTCAAACCTGTCACAGTGGAATTGAGTTGGAGGCATTCACAGCCAGGTTTATCATCGTCAAGCATCAAAACGTTCAAAACACCGTTCAACACATTTCAACACGCATAAATTGACGCATCTGCTGCCCTGTATACAGTAAAACGGAACCACAATGCTCACATGTTGCATAGTCTGCAATTTCCGGCTGACAATCAGTGCACCCAAGCCTTTTGCCTGACCAGGAAGTGTCCTTAAAATTGAAGCGGACCCAGCCAGACTGAAAACAAGTCTGCTGCATGCTCGGGCACTGCATCGAAAAGTGATGCAAGGTGGCTAAGTTTGATGCACTCTCTATTTTGCCTGCCACCTCCTCCAAGGCCTTGGCCAAGTCTAACTTTCCACATGAATCATTCTCATACAAAGAGGGCCTCATCAATTGTGAACCTCCAACTTGCAGAACAGTCACAGCCTTATCATATATTCATCTTAGACAAGTGATACAAAAGAGGGGAAGAGGGGTATAAGGTAACTCCAACTTATCCCCCACTACCCTGGTACGGTATACACGCAGTGAAGCTCGACTCTTTTCCCTCCTTCCGCACTAAGCGCTGGTATCAAGTTCGATAAACCTATATCACTATAGGATGTGCTTTGGGATGCTCACTAAGAGCTCAGAGCCCCTGGAGCCTATCCCACCTCAGTGTTCATGTTCACACACGAAACACCTTGGTTAGGTTTCAACAGGCTCTGGTCACTCCAGGCCCAACGCACTTACCCAAAGCACTTTCAAAAATTCGAACAAGGCAACCAGAGCTGCGAAAGGGAGCCGCCAAAGAAAGAGCAGGTAGTTTTACTGTCGAAGTTGAAAAACCGTTTGATACGTGCCATGGATCTACTGCTCCTAGCCGGGAAATGGCATCTGCCCAATTACTTTTTGAAGGGACATATTCCCACCACATCCAACATCTGAGTGCATAAAGGATGGTGTGAATCATATGGGACATATGCTCCAAATCAGGTGAGTCTGAACGTCCACGCATCAGAGACATAAGAGCTGCAATGTTGTCGATCATCCAGACTCCTCTACGATCACGAAATGCTCCTGGACGAGCAGTCAACGCATAGAGGACCATAAGGAGCTCGAGTTGCGCGATCTTCCTGTCACCTGGTGTCCACATCTCGTACACTCCAGGTGGAATGTCTGCTACGAAGCCTTCACGAAGTTCATGTGAGGGTCCGAACCACACGAGGAGAAAGCCTCCTGAGCCGGCCCTTGGTACCTCCAAGGCAGCGTCCGAAGCAGCACAAAACCGAGCATGCTGATGAGGTAGCACCTCAAATTCTCGCCGTGGCTGGGATCGGATAACTGCACGAAGGACCTCAAAGCAAGCGGAAATTGCTGGTGTAACAGTGGTTGTACGTTCATACTGCCGGGCCTTGATGGCTGCAAGACCTCCACAGCCAACACGTCCGTAGACGCCCATTTCGAAGAAGTTGGCCATCCCATACAATTTGGATGCAACTCCGGGAGAAAGACTCTGAGCAGAAAGAGATTGGCGGATCACATCAGTGATCTTTGCTTGATGTAGGCCAAGAAATGTTCCTGCTGTTGCCATCATTTGTCTTTTGTCAGCAGCAAATGGGGTTCCCAGAAGTTTGTTAAGCTCACCAAACGCCCACTGGGCAGAACCTTTGCTACTGGCCCAATCGACTACCGTAGCATCGTCGAAATAAAGTGACACCAGGCTAAAGGTTAGCCGACGTCCCAGTGCTTCGGCCAAGCGACTGTATCTGTTGAAGGATGTCACTGCGAGGGGGAGGCCAAATAACAAACCAGTATAAACCTGGTAAGCCGGGCAACCCCACTCATGATGCCAAAAGGTTACAACGCAGCCTAATGCTTCCTGAGGGTTCATAGGGCTGTGTCGATAGGCATTCGGCCAATCCTCACCGCCTGTGTGCCAGGTGTCACTCACCTTGGCAGTGGCCAAATCGTCTGGTGTCATCATGGACAGGGTGAGAGCAATCTGCTGTGCTGGACGAAAAGGAGAACAAAGCACTAGCTTATTGGATTCTCGAGACGACTCGGATTGACCCCCTACATCGGCATTATCGATCACACGTTGCTTACCTGAACTTTGTGTAATGACACAACGCGGGATGAGTCTGTGTGGAGCGTTATTGATAAACTTCAAAAGAGATGTCCGGCGCATGGGGAACGAACAAAAAGACTGCTCTGCATCTGCGATGGATTGCTGTAACAGGAACTGGTCGTCCTTGCCTGGACGCAACTGCCGAAGGATGAAGGAGTTGTGGGTCTGCCAATCGCCTAAAACTTCTGTGAAGGTGGTAGGTTCCGCTGAAAGTGCAGGGAAGATACCATAATGCGGCGCAAAGCCGACAGCTGGCAGACCTTGGATTAATCCAAAGGGGTAGCCGGTATCAGCCCAGGATGTAATCACCACTAACAAGGAAACCAATCCCAAATCACGCTGCACTGTCACTTGACGAACGGGCTCAGGTTGGTGGTGGCGCAGCACTTTCGAAACTCCGGCCCATCGCCGTTTAAGTTCTCGAAGCGCTCCAACGGCCCTGTCCCTCAGGGATCGGAGGCTACCTCGGTTGGCTGCATGGAAGGATGCTGCAAATTGCAGATCCAAGTCCAACAAAGGCAAACCCTCGGTGGGGAGAGGGAGCTTGGAACGTAATCTCGCCTGGGTAAAGTGGTCATCAGGGTTAAGCCCAAAAGACAAGAGAGGTGGGAGTGCTGCCCTACCACTGTGTGCTCCTGCTTGTTGACGATCTGCATGACGTTGGCGTAGCCGAGAAGCCCCTTGGAATGCTGAGGGCCGCAAGGTCGAATCCCAGTCAAGGTCCTGCCCGCTTAACCAGGCGGGGAAATCAGTCAAAGGTGATTGATTGACTCCACCATAGGAAAAGCAAAGCCCTCGAACCACTCTGCGGGAAAAAGCTTCCGAAAGGCCAGGACAACAGCCTCCTGACTCCACCTCACCGGTACCACCGGCGGGATGGCGCCTGCCTCAGCACCCAAAGCTGAAGATGCAGCAAGATAGATGCTGCGTGCCCTATTGGGTCTGGCTGAGATTCCCCCTGCTTGGGAGACAAAAGCTGGTCGCTGGGGAGCTAAAGCATCGAACACAAGTCCGGCAAGCAAATCCGCTTCGCAGAGGGATTGCCAGGGACAATCACACACTAATGTGGTGCCATGCAATGATGGAAGCTGGTCCCACAATTGGGAACATACATGGTTCACGTACATACAAAACCAGTCATCTTCACTACAATCATGGCCTGCTGTGAAAGGAGAGGCCCAGATCGAAAGAGGCAAACGGTGCGAATGATGTCCTTGACCCACGTATACATGATTGGCTGGCAGTTGGCCATCAGGCTGAAGCACCTCTTCAACCCGTGCCCGAACTGGGACTCTGGAGGCCTCTTCTGCATCCAGCGGAGCAAGGCCGAGTGACAATGCCAATGGGGTCATTGCCCACTCCCTCATGCATCTTGGGTCAAGCTGGAGCCAGTGTTCTCGACGGCCTGTGGTTTGGATAACCGGCATGCGGGGTACGTGTAACTGTGCACGGCCTGTTCGAGCCGCCCACCACGAGGCTGCCACCGCAATGCTAAAAGCAAGAGGAGCTGTATACTCAGCTTCCTCCTTGCTAGGGAAGACCCTCTGCCCATTGACCGTAGTTGGAGCCCATTCTTGTGGATCATGGGAGTGGTGGCAATCCATAACTGGCCAGCTGTCAATTTCATCAAGGTTGTGGCGAAGGCACTGAGACTTACATCTGGCACCTGCAAATACACAAGCTGCATACCGTTTGTCCCGCCACATGCCCGAACCCCACATGGATTGTTCCTGCTTGATGTACCAATGGAGCGAGCGCCATGGGTTCTCTCGCACTGAGGCTCCACCTCGCTGAGCTAACTCTTGGATCTCTTGGAGCACGAACTCGCAGGTGCGGGGTATCTCCCTCGCCCTACTTTTTGTACTGCAATCCAGGGCTGCTGCAATGAAGTCCACGGTCAACAATTGTTCATGAAGGGATGTTTGGCGGAGCGGGTTGGCCAGGTCATGGCTAGGATCAATCAGCCAATCCACTCTAATGCATTCCCAGCCGCAAAAGAGAAATGCCTTGGTCAAAGGGGCATTCGGTCCTGCCATCAGGTCGGCCATTCGAGGTGTACCATGGTTTACCCCTGGGGAGGCCAAAAAAACTGCTCGGGGCCCCCTCAACTCTTTTGTCCGTTGCGGCATGCTGCCGCCCCATGTCCAGCTGCCCCACAGATACGCTCCTTCTTGGTAACCAATGCGCACCTGTGTTGCCCTTGTGGGCATGGTGGCTTGTTCTTGCATTGAGCATGCTGGAATGCTTGGCATAGCTTGGATCCATCTTTCATTGACTTGGCCACTTGCCGCCCGTTAATGGGCTTTCCCAGCTGGAACTGGCTTACTGGGGGGTTGGTAGTAGCTGGTGCTGCCTTCTTCTCCTTGTCCAAGGTAGAGCCACCCTCAGCGCCCAATGCTGCACTCGTCGGAAGCCAATGTGCATCTCGGGCAATCATGGTGTCCCTCACCACTTGTCCCAAGGTTAGCTGTGACTCACGAAACTTTGTGACCCATTCGGAGCGCTCCTCAGTGTCACGGTTCATGACCCAACTCAACCGTTTGGATGGTGGAAGCAAGCTGGAGGTTCGCTTGGCTCTGTAAAAGTAGGACATCATGATATCCAGGGGAATCTCGAGGTGAAGTGCAGTGTCTACCCCGACAGTGTCAAAGGTAGGCACAGTTGCACCTGCTGCCAAGGTGAGCTTGGCAGTACCTGCCATCGCGTAAGCTACCAACAAAGTGTGTAGCTTATCCAAGTAGGACTCCCAATCCTGCGGTGTGTTGTCATCGTCCTCTTTGTCTTCGGTATAGAGGTTGTCTCCTACCTTGCGCTTCCTTGTGCTGGTATGCAATTGAAACTGCAAAGTGCGAACCTTCCATATGTTATAAACACAAAGCATTCTCTTAGAGATCTCCCGTGTCACTCGCGAGAGAGTAGCATCTGCTGGGTGCACCTCGGCTGGGAACTTCAAGTGATAGAGCCTCCAAAAGGCCATTTTCTTATCCCGAAGTTCGGTGTCATCCAACATCGTGTCCAGGTCTGACGACACCACTTTGGATCGATCCTGGGCCATGTGTTGAAAGTAGAGGCGAACAGCTGCCCACGCTCGACGCACTCGAGCTACTTGCACTGCCTGTTCCTCACCCAACTTCAACTTGTTGACCCATGGTTCCACCTTGGATTCTTCGTCGAAGAAAAACCGGAATTCATCCAGATTCTCAAGCTTGGTCCGGATCAAGGCATCACGCACCTCATCCGAGAGCTTGAAGTTGGTCGCAAGCTCCGTGAAGACCTGGGTAGCAGCCCCGTCCCTCGGGACCAAGTTAAGAGCCTCCATTGGTAATGGCAGGGGTTTGAGCCACAAATTGGGCCAAAAGCTGCGGAGAAAGAGTTGACAGGGGTCCCTCCCCTGACAGCCCTAGTGTCCCTCACTAGGTGATTTCGTGACTCCCTATGCTCGACCACGCAGTCTCCCTAACTGCTCCGGAAGAGAGGGCATTACAAGAAATGAATCAACCCCCCAACCAACCAGCAGGCAACGGGGGGACTAAATGAAGGAAAAAGAAAATTAGAGGGGAAAATAAAAGTAAGAAACTAGGGGACCCCCCCCCATTCCTACCATGCTCCAACCTTACCACCATGTCACTCACAGGGGTCAGAGTCCCTCTCCGGGTTGGTGCACTCCCCTCTTTTTCCTGCCTCGCCAATCATCTCGCCACGCTGGCAAGTTCACGGCACCTTAGTTCCACACCAGCTGGGGCTTTGCCCACGCATGCCTGGCAAAGGGGACGTAGCCACGCTGCTGCCTCCAACAGCTCACTCGTCTGAAAAGCCCCTTTAAGCCGCTCAGGTGCCTTTTCGGCGTTTTGCTTGTGAAAACAAAGCGGCACTCCTCCAGCCACCATCACATGGGGATTGCTTCGCTGAGTGGCGATATACCCTACCACTGTGGGTAGCGGTGGGTTCATATAGGAGGTCCTCCTCATATCGGCCAGCCATGGCCCCACAGTGTGATCACGGAGCAGTCCTGGAAGATCGATGTCCCTCTTCTGCTTGATCACCGCCTCGGAGGCCTCCAAAGATTCCTGGGCCAGCACTGAACGTGCCAATACTGCAACGCCCCCTCCTCTGTGGCGCCCTGCCATGCAGTGCACGAGCACTGATTCGCCAGCGAGGAGCGTGTTCTTGATGAGCGGCCATGCCACTCTCCATTGAGGTTCCCTCCCTCTGCGATCTCAAGGCAAACGTGGCACACCATGGATCCAGGAAGCTGGATGCCTCCCTTGTCCTCCAGTTGTTGGTGGAAACACACAACTTGGAGGGTGATGGAAGGAAACCGATCCTTGGTGGACTCCATTGGAAGCCCAGAGAGCCACAGAGTACCTCCCTGTGGCCCTGTCCAGACTGGAGTTGGTCGTTGGGCGGTCTTCTTCCCTGCTGCCCATCTGTCGTACTGATCCTCCAACTGTTGGGTCTCCAAAGGTAAAGTCGGTCCTGCAGTGGGCTTGGATGGACGAGCCTTCTTAGCAGGAGGCTGGGGACGATGTGAAGGTGGATGGTCAGGCTCGGGTGGTTTACGGTCTCTGGATCCAGAAGACGGCGCTGATTGCTCCACCAGGAGGCTCCAAAGCTGTCCTTTGCAAACCGTTTCTCTGAATGGCAGCGCTATGCTGTCTTTTGTGTCAATGCTGTTGTTTGTTTGCCACTGAGCTGTGCATGAGTGAAACATAACTGGCACCTCTTTAACCATGTCAGGTTTGGATGCGTGCCTTGCCCGTGCATCAGTGAATCATGAAGTGCATGTCTTCACCGATGAGGGGTTTGGATGTGCACCGTGCATGCATGGCCCGCCCTACCCATCCCACTGCACGTTCATGGGCAAACTTTGGTTTGTTTTTTCTTTCTTTCCTTGCGCGCTCATGTGAGATGCACTTAAACCTGTCGCAGCTAGCTCTCCAATCTTCCCTCCATGCTACCAATGCCCATTTTTTTCGTTTTTGGGTATAGGGGCCCCTATTATTTCTCCAGCAGGCTCATGTCCATAAACCATGCTAAGAAAGAACCTTACAAAAGCCTTTATCCAGGAACATGCTTTATTTGTAAAATGTCGAAATACCTGTGCTCATGCACCATTTTCCTACGTGCCATTTTCTTTGGTTCACCAAGAAAGAAATTTCCCCATGGAAAGGGTGCATGGTGATAAGCATTAATAACCGTTTTTTCCATTTGTTTTTGAACAAACAACGCCGAGCATTCGCTCGACTTTTCCTTGGCTCCGCCCAAACCCTACAAAGGGGATTGGTTTTTTTGCTTTCGCGATTGAAGTTGAAATGGTCAGTACCATGTGAAAATGTCGGCCTGCAAAGCCCCTAATGCCGCGGTATGATCTTTTGATGTGTTTTCAAGACAAAGATTTAAGTATATATATGTATATATCTTGTATTTACATCAACCACCAAACTTCCTTAAATGCATGTGCAGTAGATGCATTTAGTACAATTTCTTTGAATTTTTTTCCTGTAATCACCGTCGAGCAATGAGAGTTGACACTCTTTGTGTCACAGCGACCTCGCTCACGTTGGCCTGAACATTGGCCAGTGCCCACTGGAATCGTGGGGATGGGTTGGAGAGGGATCCGAAGTTGAGGGCATGGTGATTCTAAGTTATAAAGGAAAATCATATGAGTTGTCCTGATGAAAACATATTCTTCCCAAATCTCTTCTTGTTGTGTATACACGCAATTAATGCATCTGGCCTCCAAACCCGGAAAAGCATTTGTCTTTCAAGTTTGTTTTCACGGCGTCATCGTGAGCTGTTCTACCATGGCATTAGCAGAATCAGCAACGGCACCAAAGATTCCCGCAACATGGAACATGCCTGAAGCTGCTTCAGTTCCAGAACGTTGGAGGTCATGCCGTTCCTTGGCACCGAACTGCTCACCATGGGTTTTTGATTTTGGGAGTGGCATGTTTACATTCGTTTAAAATTGGTCCGCGTTATAACATCAAAATGACAAAAGGGGGTTCTTGGGTCTATAACCAATTCGCATTTTTGAGGTGCTGGGAAGGTGGCTTGGAGCGGCGAACATGTGGCCCCTCTTCTTGAGTAAACAGTAGGTTTTCTCTTTTGTCACTTGGTGTGATACCAAAGTTGAAATTTGATGATACGCCCAAACATAATCCTTTCTCCCTAGAATCAATGATCATCATAATTGAGGCAAAGCTCGCACACGAGATCTTGAAAGATTTGCCTCTTTCAGTCATCAGTGTGATCTTGTCGGATGATTGGGCTGGCGGGGCTCTGATTTCCCTCAAAGACCAAATGTCTAGGCCTTCACCAGAAGAAATTGCTACTAATGCTATGTGGCTCTTGCCAATGGTGAAGGACTCACCACGTAAGGCCAGGTTTTGATTCAAAAAGTATGATACTTGATCAATGTTTTTTGAAAACCCTTATAGACTAGACAGGGTGTAAGTTGATGGACAAAATCCCCCACTGATTCCACTGATGTAGCGATAGTGGCCCCTGTTTAAGTTTCAGTTTTCTACCCTAGAGGTTCCAAGTGCCTACTACCTCGCTGACACCTTTCTTCGTCTCGATGGGCTTCTTCAAAAGAAACTCCTACGACCTGATGTATCTAAAGGTCAAACAAGGGTAGACAGGGCTGGGGAAGAAGCTACTCGTGCCAAGCGTTGCCTTGGATCTCTTAGATACTTGTGGCGCAACAGTCGCACCAATTCTCACCACCCTTCTGTTATGGAAATGAAATCCTGTCTCCGTGACAGTCCCATCCAAATTCACTGAGCTGCGTCAGCTGATGGTGAAGTTGGCGATGAAGGTGAAGAGCCTGTTGCTGCGGCTGGTGAGGAGGCTGCTGCGGCTGGTGCTGGTGAGGAGGCTAATGGCAGTGATGTGTCTGATGTGTATGAAGGGAGTGAATCTGAAAACCCTGAAACACCTTCAGCCCCAACCTTGGACGGATGTGATTCTCCTATCAAAACTCCCCCTATGGATTCTGATGGTGAGTATCCCGATAGCCAAAGGCCTGGTGCTTGGATGGGGAATTTCTACAAGAAACATGCCAAACATATCAAGTCTCCTGAACCCATTGAAGATCAACCACCGGAGGGTGAGGAGAAGGGTAATGGTGATTCTGATGCTGATGGTGAGAATGGTGGGGATGATGGGGCTGGGGGAGCGGTAGTACCTGTTGAATCTCAACCTCTTGATGGTGATTCCCTTTCTGAATCTGATGGTGGTGAAGCTGAGCCCGTCGTATCATCTTGGACTGATTGGAAGGGGGAGAAGCCATGCAAGGATGGCAGGCTTGTTGCATGGGTTGCAGAGATCCTCTACCATCAACGTTTGGGAAAGTGTCTAGGTGACAAACATTTATTGGGGCATATGTATTCCAAAGGTTTTTCCCACTTGTATTTGTTAATATGTGGGTATAGGTATCAAAACTTACATGCAATACGCAATTGCCTAACTATCAGAGCCTCCAGAGCTGTCTAGGTCAAGCGAGCTGGGCAAGGACTACGCAGATCATTGCTATCGTGCTCTCATCAAGTATGGCCCCTTTGTGTACCAGAAGTTGGCCAGTAGCAGCCATTTCAATATGTGGGTTCACTCGCAAAAAGCTCAACCGATTGAACAGGAGAGAACACTGGGCGGTAAGGGCATGGTATATTGCTACAAACTCATCTTGGAACCGCCTTGACAAAACAAGAACATGATGACATACTTATGGCTCAAAACACGTAAAGTAACTTCATGTAAATTGCACATATTGTTCCATGTAATGTTTTCTTTCCCTCGTCACTGCCACTCCGAAGGAGGGCGTGCCTGCTGCCAAGCCTTCTGCCAAAGCATCCACGAAGGCTTGGTCGCCTTCCACGGTCAGAAGTTTTGAGTTTAGAAGCGTCTCCAACTATCACCCCACACCCACTTTGGTCTTACCTTGACCTTGATGTTCAATGATTAATTGGTAACTCTTGATTTTGAATTCATTCATGCATATTTACTCTCCATGGGAGGCGGCGAACAATGCCTTGGCCCTGATGAATCTGGGGAAAATGCCAGAGGCTCCGGAGTGGGCCCGTACACCATTGGCTAAGCGACCAGAGTCCGCTTCTGTTGTTGCGAAAGGGTTGGAGTTGACACCACCCCCAATTGTGGATCAACAATCGGTAACTTGATTTTGTTTCTTTTACTCCCCTAAGTGTGGATCAATATGGATCAAAAATCTGAAGTATTTCAAATGATTTGTTTTGACTTTTGAATCTTAAGTATCTTATTTATTTTGATGTTTTATCTCCAATTCTCCACTGGCCATTTTATTTCATACTTAGGTAAAGGAAATTGCCAAGATGAAGCGTGAGGATCGGGAGAATGGGATGGAGCCTAGCAAGAAAAAGGTGAAGAAGATCAACAAACTAGATGAGGCTTCTTGTAAGGCTACTGAATTCAAAGGGTATGATCTAAGCGAGTTACCCCATGAAGCTCTTCCAATCTTTGGCGCGGAGTACAAAGGGCAGCATAGCTACACTGTCAACCTGGGTGGAGCTGTATCGGGGCTTTGTTCAATCAACACTTTGAATATGTTCCATTTTGTTTGTTTATAGTGTTTAGATATGGTTTAGATATGTCTCGAACCTTTCAAGCAACCGGTCATCACTGTAAAGCCACGGCGTGCCTTAGGCTGTTGAGGTTCTTTGCAAGAACCAAGCATTCGTGGTGAAGCGTGCAGTGCCTGGAACAAGCATTGCCATGAAAGGGCAGCTCACATGGAGTCGTTTTGGTGGGGCCAAGAAAGCTTGGCGGGAGGCCAAGAAACGTGCTGGATTAATCCCATCAGCACCCACTGCTTAGGAACATTTGTGACAAGTGAGGTTTGAAAAAAAACACCATAAGAAGTAAACTTTCAACCTCCTTTTGAGAAAAGTACTCTATATATAAAGTGTTTATAGGTATCTTGAATAATCTCTCATATATATTTATACATATTACATGTTTAGTAGATCTAGTCATGCTTATCCTACAAGCTTGTTTTTGTACCAAGTTTTGTGATGATCAGGTTACAAATGTTGCAGTGGTATCATTTGCACTTAAGGGGCTCAAAGTGGGTCCAAACAACGGGTGGGGGTGGTCAGATCCAGCCCTACTTACATCCTGCTTTGTTTTTGGGTTGTGCAAGTTGATGGCTCATATGCAGCACGGGTTTGGCCACAAAATATGGCAAATTTACCAATCGTCGTACAAAGGTTGTCCCATTTCTGTCTTTAGGAACCAGCAGAAAGATTGGGCTTCCGAGCAGCTTCAAAAAAATGCGAATCGGCATAGTTGGCCTGAATGGAGGCAAAATAGAAGGTTTCAAAGTCAAACAACAAGTTTATCTTGAAAGTCAGACTCAAAGACCAGATTCTGAAGTATTGAGAAATCTTCACAAGTTGAAGTCATCTAGGATGGGCCCATGCTTGCATGCATTCTTCCAGGTACTCGCCATCCTATCCGCTTTCTTCGTGGTTTGGAGGACACACTCGATGGGATCACAAGGCTGTCTTGCGTTTGAAGCTATAGATGGATGAAGGGTCCTTTGCGGTTTTAATATAGAGACATGTTTGATTATGATGGTGTATGCTCCGAGTTAGTTATGGGTATATGATATATTCATATATGTTCTGTAAATTAGTTCATGTATCTTGATATCTTTATGTATGTGAAAAGATCAGCGCAAATATTTGTGTATAGAAGAAATATACACGGCAGATTTATTTAAACATGTATCATTCACGTGTTTGGCTCCTTTAGAACAGCAGCTGCGTGTGAAGCCAAATAGCCAAATAGATTTAGAAAGCCATGCCTTCCCCTTCAGTCATGGTTCGGAAACAAATCGCCAAGAACAAAATGCCCTTCACTCAGAGATTCTTGGATGTCTATAGGTCTATTTTGGTTGATGCCCTGAATGAATAATGTTGTATTGGTTGTACTGTACTTTCTGTGAAAAGGTACTTTCTGTTGAAATGGCACCCCAATGAGACATTGAGGTCAAAGGGCTTCTAGGCGACCTCGTGAGATGAAAGCAAAACAACGGAATTGGCTTTTGGCTGGATTGAAACTCCTGAAAGCGCCATTGGCTCCTCGTCTTTGTATGGGCCCTGTATTTTTCACAGTTTTAACATATAGACAATGTGAATTTCCCAACCCCTGAAGCTTGAAGTTAAGGTATTGAAAAACCATTCAGAAGGGGCCATTAACTGATAAGATCCCACACATCCCAGGTGCTTGCGACACTCGTGTCGCTGATCTTCTCGGTTCCTGACTTGGACTGGACGAAGCCCAGCGAACATGTTGAGGCCTTTAGCGGCTGCATGTCCGTGACGAAAGCTGAGATTGCTGACTTTAGGGCTTGCAACTAGCAAAACTTGTTTTGTAAAGCATTCCTGTATAGAAATTGAAATATGGGTGTGCCATAAGCAAGGTGACGATACCCCCAATCACCCAAAGCTGTTTTAGTTCAGGGGTCTCAAAACTTGGGATGCAATTTAAAAAATAAGGAGGGGCGCAAAGCCATCCCCATGGACGTTACATTGGGAGACAACTATGATCTTCTAAGTTCGCACGGATTTGCTAACGCAGTATTTCAAATCTGCAACCTTAAGCCGGGATCTGGCCACACCACAGCGCCAGCGTGCAGTTCATTTGTATGGATGAAACTGGACTAAGTTTGATAAGGTCTGTTTTTTTGTTTCGTCTGTGGTGTTCTTTATGTGTAATTGTTGTAAGGGCCCAAACAAAAAAAAAACGGTATGTACTTGCACCCCCTTCTTTGTCATAGCTTTAGGTCGCAGGGCACCACCAAGAGATCTGTGCATCGCCCAATGGGAGAAACCCGGTACAAGAGTGTTCGAGATGGTAATATCTTAGCTGGACGAGCAGCAGTGTTGGTTTTGCTGGCAGCAGCAAAATATTGCTGGACTGTGCTAGAACAGCCTAGCTCGTCTGTCATGGAGCATTTACCCGTAATGCAGCAGCTATGGAGTCTTGTTCCCCATGTCAAACATACAATGTGTATGGGGGACTATGGTTCGCCCACATTGAAAAGAACCCATCTTTATTCCAGAGCCTTGCAATGTCAAAGAAACATGTTTTTATTTTAGTTGGTATATTGTTTTGGTTTGTATTAAATGTATGGAAGATTCAAACAAAAACAACACCCCAGACCCGAAAAACATGTCTGAGGCCATACAGCTATCTCTGACTTGGCGGACCACCAGATTCCAAGGAGGCTGAGGGCCCGAGCCATGGTAGTGCACTACCTGGCCAAAGATGGGAGGAGGAGGGTGAAAGGAGGGTCCGACCTTAAACGGTCGCAAGCATATCCAGCCCAGACACTTCATTGGAATTTATTACCTATTTTGGGTGTTGGTTTGGCATACTGTTGTTTTTATATAAATGAGTTTTTCATCAAAAGAGATCATGGTCGGAAAATTCCATGTTTGTTTTCCTTTGGCCAAGGTTTGGGGTTGCTTTGAGTGCTATCAGAACACGGCATGCTGCCCGGATTGCCAAACACGCTATTCGGTTTTTGCGTACTGCGCGGACTACTCAAAACAAGTTGAATGAAAGTGATAGGATTAACAAGCTTTGGGTTAATGCTGCCAACCTGAAGCCTGTCATTGCATACCTTTCCCAGCAGTCACGTTAAGCTCTGCTGTTTCTCATGTTTGAGGCATGAGTCTTTGCAGTTTGAAATTTGGCATTGTGTTAAATCAACGCTTTGTCATTCAACCGTACAGATTGATGTCTTTTTGCGCATCAATTGACCTTTGCAAACATTGTCTCGGGGGTATACACTGAAAACAGGGCTCTGGGTGATATGCCTACAAAAAGCTTAGGGATTGAGAATTACCTTTGATTTAAAACACCCCCAAAGCTTTTGATGGAAATCCATTGTCCTCTCCATTCTAGGCTGAACTTATATAATTAAAAAACGGGTATACTTGGGGGATTCTGAAAAAAAAGAGTTCAATAGGTCAAGACATTTATACTTTGGTTTGACAAGTGCTTACAGCTTCAAAACAGTCAAAATATTCAGTATCAACACTATCACAAGAAGGGGAGATGGGTTAACAAATGAACCTCACTTGCTTTAGTGTCTGTACCCTCGGTTTTGGCCCTGTTTCCAATGCTCCTCCAGGAGCCATGCTGCGGCGCCTTGTCTTGAAGACTGGCCTGAAAAAAGCAGGTGCCAGTTGGGTGCTGGTAGCAGAGTGGGCCACGAGTGGGGACACAAGTGGGCATCACGAGATCTGATATAGAATGGTATCATTTCTTTTTGTTTTTCACCAAAATAATGATGCGAAACAACTGCGAAATTGCTGCGAATAACTGCGAAATGCTGCGAATTGTAGAATCATGATTTTTCTACCATTTTCTTCCTGTGATTCTTATCCACCCATGAATCTCATTCCAGTTCTTTGCAACGAGAAAAATGATGAAAATAGTGCGAAATAGTGAAAATAGTGCGAAACATGCAAAAGAGTCTGAATTGATGAAAATGATGCGAATTGAACTCGCTCGCTCTCTTGGCTCTAAATAGGATTTTCACGTGTGCTGTTACGCTAGGATCGCGGTTTGCTATGAAGTCGTCAAAGACAGCTGTGCCAACAAAACGCTTTGATCGCAAGGGGCCCCTCAACGAGATGAATTCCAAGGTTGTGAAATCCATTTTGAAAAAGGGTGAAGCACCTAGGAAGTCAAAGAAAGAGGTTTCTGAAAAGCTGAATGTGGCAAGGGGTGAGAAGCGTGTGACTTTCCAACCTGAGGGTCGAGAAAGGAAAGTTAAGAAAAAGGCTCCTACTGAGGACGATGTGGAAACAAGCTTGAAGATGGCAGCCATGGAGAAAATGAATGAGAAGGGTGGCAAAGCCAACAAGCAGCAGCAGCTTGTCAAAGGGAAAGTTCCAAAGACCCATGAGAAGGAACAGGAGAAGGAAAAGCAGAAGGGAAAGGAGAAGGAAAAGCAGAAGGCAAAGGAGAAGGAAAAAGAAAAAGACATGGCGAAAACAAAGGAGGTGGCTGTGGCAAAAGGAAAGAAACCGATTGACTATGGAAAGAAGAACAGTCGACCAGTCAACTACTTTCCATGCAAGAAGCGGCATGTGGAGGAGATGTTCAAGACACCTCCACTGAAGAACCGTGGTTCAGGATCTTCGATTGCTTCATCAGTCCCATCCAAGGTCAAAGACATGCAGAACATGCTTGAAGATTCAGAAGGTGATGAGGATGAGGAGGAGAAGTCGGAGAGAAACGGAGGAGGAAAAGTCTGGCTCTGAGGGCGAAGAATCGATCCAAGAAAGTGAAGATGATCAAGATTGTGATGATGACGATGATGAGGAAGAACAACAAGATGATGATGAGGCTGATGATAGCGAAGCAGATCAGGAGGAAGCGGCGGAGGACGAGGAAGAATGCGAGAGTGAAGATGAGGAAAGCGAAGACCAAGAGCAGGAGAACGCAGAGGTGCCTGAGGGAAATGGGGAATCTCTTGCTTTGGTGACTCAAACCACGGAAAAGGATGCTGCAAAGTTCCGCAACAGTTGCCTAGCTGGTGTTGGTATATTTTGGACGATTCTTTCATATGTATTTGGTTTGTTTGAAGTTGGGGTTTCCAAACCCTTATACTATACAGTTTCAGTGTTTCCAAATCTAAGGCGTAACACACAAGAAAGAGTGGGACAGCTTCGTTCGCTCAAAGGAAAAGTACCGGGTTCACGATTACTTCCAGTCTCACAAGCTGGAATTGTTTAACCTTTGGCTAGACAGCGACAAAAATTGGGAACAAACCCAGCTCCAAGTTGAGAGAATTCAAAGCCAGACCAACGAAGCAAAGAAGGGGTGGATAGGAGTGCAGGGTAAGACCATCAAAGCCCAGTATGGGGAGGAGAAGGCCAAAACCATCGTCGCGTCTAGAACTTCCAGCGGATTGTATTACAATGACGACCTATTCCCTGACGATGAAGATGATTCTTGTCATTTGGTTTACAAAGTTTCTTAGTTTCTATTTGACCCAAAACTGGCATTTGAAAAAGGGATAGTACCTTTGTACCTATGAAGTCTTGTTCTCACACACCATCTCTAAGGAAAGGTGGTTTTACATGCGCACATCGCAGAAATTCACCCAAAAGGATACTTGCACTGACGCGATGAAGCTCAAAGCTAGTTCTTCTATTGATGATGAATTACGTCAAGCTCTCACCGACCCTGACAGTGGTATCTTGAAACCGGGGTGCATGCCACAGGTAGCAACAGCAACAGCTGCTGGGTCCAAGCAGTTGTTGGATGCTATCAGCAAGGCCCCTCCCAAAGTCAAAAGTTGAAATCTTATATCATTTTGTTAATTGTAGTGAAAGACTTCTTAATGAGGATAAAGGTTTTGGGGAAACAAGATTTTCCAATCTATTTGATTGCTCGATCACGCAGGTACAAGCTGCGCCCAAGAAAAGGCCTGACAAAACGAAGGAGAGCACTGAGGCGGTGCAGCCAAAGACCTTGCGAGAGCAGGTGTCATCAAAGCTGCAGGATTGGTTGAAATCAGCTGCAACATGCAGGACATCGAGTATCACGTTGGCAAGCTTGGAGTTTGCTGATGAGCTTGCAAAGAAAATGAAAGTGCAAGCGATTGATATGGAAAAAACATACACCAACATCGCTGCTTCTGTCAAAGACAAGAAGACAAAAGATCGAGAGTTTCAGGAGCTTCTTGAAACAATGAATGAGAAGATGAAGTCTTGCGAGAAGTTGCAGGCCAGTGAACTTCTACAACTTGTGGATCTTTTAGCACACATGTTGAAACAAATTGAGGTTTCATACAGGCCTTCAACAATCATAAGTTTATACAGACCTTAATAAATCATTTCTTTCTTCCAACCAGCTGAAATAGTTTGCTTCATCTTAGTCCCTTCCCATGTGGCCTGTCCAGGCGGCAGCCAACGCTTTCATGGCGAGCACGAGGCCAAAGAAGTCGAGTAAGACTGCGGCCAAGGCAAAGGCAAAAGCAAACAAAGGTACCGAAAGTGGTACAAAGGGCAAATGAGAACGTGGCCAAGTGGGTCGGGTTCATTGGATGGACAACTGATTCACCAATGAGTTCATGATTTTGGGGGGTCTGAACAAGTGATACCACTTGTTATTGATCATCTTGGGCCTAGGCTTGCAGGAGTGTTTCTTCAATCCTACTGAGTTTGTTTTCTATCGCAAAAACAAACCTTCAAAAAAGAACATTCAAAAAATCAAGTAACTCCATTGTGAATCTTCAATAGGCAACCTGATATGTTGTGTTGTCTGCTGCAAGTAGCTTGAGATGGAATCCAGCTTTTTGATGGCGGTCCATAGTTCCATTTGCCGATTGAAATTGCGCAGAGTCCAAAAAAAACAATGAGCGCTAAAAAACATTGTCGTTTGTTTCACCCTGATGGTCATCCATCCTTATTTCACCAACACTGATCCACCGTGCCTGGAGGTGCTCCAACCATGAGCAGGCCGGGTTGCAATCGCCACCTGCTGGTAGTTACTTGTGCCAGGGATTAGAGGGATGATACTTTTTTTAACCCCTGTAGGAGGAGACGACGTTTGGAAGAATACAAAAGGTCCAAGCTAGTTGAGAAAATGATCACCATGGTGGGTCGTGGTCAAGTCAGCATTAGTGGGGCTGCAGACTTGGCACGTTGTGCTACCAGTGATGGATTACTTCATGAAGCTGTGAGTGCCTTTGGATCTTTGGGGGCATCAGGGGCATCCCCTTCCAATTGCGAACGAGATATGAGTAGGTGGTTAAAACACTTATTTGGCTTCACTCTGGAACCATACACTGTGACGCTCCATCTTCAGGTTTCTTGATATTATTTCAAACGTTTCAAACTATGGTATCTCTCCTTTTACTTTGGTGTTAGTTTCCAAAACCAGGACACCCATTACACACAATAGGGTACTTATAAAACTTAGATACTATAAAGACATGTACTGATAAAACATATGGGCTTATATTGTATATATACTGTTTAAATATTCCAAGATATTATATACATTTTCTGTGTATATGTACATATTGTAGAATGCAGGCCTTGTACTTTAGTTATGCCTAGCCTTGCTTCCAAGGATACTGGGTGGTACAAGGTTCGACCATGCCAAGTACGTTGCCTACTTCCTCATGAAGTGCTGCATTCTATAGCGACCCACCCGTGTTCATCAGTGTTCAACAGCATCATCCTGGGGAATCAATCAGAAAGTACCAGAATTCAATTTTGGAAACATGTTCGCCACTTGGAACCTTGGAAGAGCCATCCAAGCCTTGTTGGTGCTAACTATCAACCTGAAAAACTGGTGGGGCTTTGTATCCACGGGGATGGTTGTCAAATGCACAAAGAGGATGAAAACTTCGTTTGGTCCTTTTCAAGTATTTTTGCACAGGAGGGAATGATAGGTGACGTCCTAGTTTTCAAGTTCCCCTTCATGGTGATCCCAGAAAAGTTCATGCGGTCGTCAACAGTTTCTTGGTTGAGTGATCTAGGTATGTTTTCCCTTTCAAATTATGATTGGTCCATGATGTAAAGTACATTTTGTTGTTTCGATCTTAAGAGGAAATAAACAATTTGTATTTCAAAATCTGCCCCAACGCTACAGGTACGAAAGCAAGTGGAACGCACGGTTGCCCAGCTGGCAGCCTGGTCCATCTCATGCAGTTCAACTGGTCTTGCACCTGCAGTGGGCTTTGCTGGGGAAGCATTTCCAAAGGGGACAACTCGCTATGACATGCGGGGCAAAGTGTTGGCAAGGGGGTTCAAGCAACTCAACTGATGAGCATTCCTATTACAGTAAGATTTTCTCCATGTTGTTTTGGGAGCTCCTCCAAAAAGACCGTGTATATAAATATTTTGTTTTGGTCCATCATTTGATTGACACCCAGGGCGATCTACTTCATGATGAAAGCTGATTTGAAAGCTCGCAAGCAAATGCATTATTTTAACCGCTGGTATCAATGCAACATGTCCCTTTCTCAAGCTTTCTCAAGGTGTTGTTGATTTTTTTCAAATTTGAGTTTGGCCCAAATCATTTCAGGGGAAGTTCAAAAATGTTTATATAGATGTTTCGGATGTGTTTATTGTGAGACCCTTGAAACAAGTAAGGCTATGTGATAGCTGTTTGGCATCAAAAGGTAAGCATTGCCCACCTCACCTCAACTACAAAAACTTGGGGCCGGATGCTTGTTGGCCTGATACTGCCATTAACCATCGAACATATCTATCCATGAGCAATTTTGGAGGAGAATTATCTCCATGGTGTTGTGTTGAGGGGTTCCAAATCGAAACAGTTTGTTTTGATTGGCTTCACAACATGTACCTCGGAGTTGGACGAGATGTTGTGGCCAGTGGGATTTGGCTATTTATCCGGCAAGGGGTTTATGACCATTTCAACTTGGATGACATGGACGAGCTTTTGGGAAACATCCATATGGAAATCAAAACAACTTGCAAACAATACAAGTGTTTTGGCTACAACTGATGGTTTGTAACCTGTTTTGTCCCTCTTGAATTTTGAAACTTTGTTTTTAAAACCGTCCTTTTTGTTCAGCTGTTCATCTTGGTGCCGGGTCACTGCCAATCGAGGTTGAGCCTGCCGACCAAGCCGGTCCTTAGCGTTGCAAATCTGGGTGGGTTGCATGATTACCCAGAACTTGGTTCCAAATACAAGGGATGCCATGTTAAGGTCTTACTTTGGTGGATGTCTTTCAAATCCCAAGAGGTAGCCAATGGCAATCCAGGGGAAACTTGGTTTTGGATGCGCCTGTTTTTTTTTAATCACCAAACACTTCCCAAAAAACCATGTGTTTTATATCTTGTGATTTCAGGCTTGAAAGACTGGGTGCTTCACAACCTCCCCCAAAATGGTGTGACCAACTCAGTCATAAGTCATAGTAGTTTCACATTTTCTAGGGGGAATGGATGACCACGAAGGAATCTTTTTAAGACATGCCAAATGCCCACAAAACCAACCCCCAAAAGCGCTAAATGTTTAAACCTCCCAAGACAAAAAACTGTCTAGAATTTGCCTAGGACCCAGAATTGCAAGTACTGGCAGCCCTTTGCTACAACCTTCAGCGATGCATTGAGATTATGGATGCAGGGGGTTTGGTTTTGGACGAAACTGATTCCGAAGAAAGTAGTCAGTGTTTGAAAAAATTTCTCAAATGCTACGCTTGGCTAGCAGCCAACTTTGTGCAAAAACGTTTACTGCTGTTTCTGTTTAGGCCGAAACACCACTGCTTGTACCACCAAGCGATTCAGCTGAAACAGTGGCGCATTAATCAAAATCTCTTTCAAACAATGGATGACGAATCCTTTTTGGGGAAGCTTAAGCACGTTTTTGTTGCGTGCCATGGGGCCACGGCGTTTACTCGCATGTACTTTAGGTACCTACTGGTACTCGCCATGATTTTAGAAGACCACAGGCAAATGGAACAAGATCTTGAGTAAAGATGTACATTTCCGAAATTTCAATAGATAAACCACTAAACTAAAACCCAAAGTTGTTTTTGTTGTCAACTTCAAGATCTAATCCGAGTGGTCAACCGAGCGGCACTGGGGAGACCGCACCTTCTCAAGCAAAAAACGTGGTGGCCATGGCGGCGGTACAGGGGAAGAAAAGGGAAGTTAAACGCAAACAAGACTATAGACCCCCCCGCAAAAAAACATATATATATATATATATTTATAATATCAGTAAATATACTATTGCATTTGCAACCAAATTTGTTTGCAAGTTTTGGTTGCAAGTACATGTGTGAAAAACAGGCCCTTGAATGTTGGGAGCCAAGCTAGCAGCTATGCCATGATGTTGTTTTGGTTGCAAGACTTTGCAAGTACAGGTTTGAAACAGACCCTTGAATGTTGAGGGCCAAGCTAGCAGCTATGCCTATAGATGTTGCTTTGTGGGACCTTGTGTCCCCAACTTTTTTGGAATCGCACTTGCGCAAGAAAAGATGTGTGACACATGTACGTGTGCGTGCGGTTGCAAGGTGCCATATGGCAGCGGAGCGTCGCGGCAAGAGCGAACATGCAACAGCTATCTCCTAAACAATGGTCACTGCAATGATGTAATTCCATGTGACCATGTGCATGGTGGTGCTTCTCTGTGAAGTGTTCTGAAACACATATCCAAAATCTTCTAATCCATCTTGCATTAAGGCCTATAGTGTCATCGCCAAAAAAAAGTTGATCAAACGCAACCATGCATTCAACTGCCTCCTTTGAAAAAATGCAACTTCTATTTTGAAGATTCCAACACGGTTCCTTTTCACGCCTCGTTTTTACCTGCCTCGTTTTTAACTGCCTCGTTTTTACCTGCCTCGTTTTTAACTGCCTCGTTTTTACCTGCCTCGTTTTTAACTGCCTCGTTTTTAACTGCCTCGTTTTTACCTGCCTCGTTTTTACCTGCCTCGTTTTTAACTGCCTCGTTTTTACCTGCCTCGTTTTTAACTGCCTCGTTCGAAACGCCTTCTTTTTGGATCTTGTTTTTGAAACCATTTCTTATTTTCATCATGGTAATGATGAAAACATGAAGTTGTTCCAAAAGACAAAAAAATCCTATGATTATAGATTTGCTGCATCTATAGACTTCTGCTATAATCATAATTTATGGTTCTTTCGTAGCAAAAGTTTATGGCTCTATGGCATGCCTGCTGCTTTTTGCTAGATTCATAATCTAGATGCTGAGCGAAAGCGCTGAAAACGACATTGTTTGAAACGAGAGCTATAGCCATGGGCATGCAGCATGACTCTGATATGAATATTATAGGATGCATGTTTGCAAACCATGCATCTCCATATGCATTTTCTTCATGAAAGGCAAAACTTCATGAATATACAAACGACAGCGTTATCTACAGGCAATGTCGTTTTCATGAAATACTCTCATTTGAGCCTAGAGGTGTGCAAAGGGAAGCGTTGGAGCCTCCTGGCATCCGCTCTCCCTGTCCCTCAGGGGGAGTTACCATCACGACCCTCCGATCACGACAGTCGCCCCCAGGGTGTTTTCCCCCGCAGACCCGGCCACTCTTAAGTACTGCGGCGCAACGGTGCTTCCCGAGGCACACTTCCTCATCACGTCCGCAAAGTCCCTGTTGATAAGCGGCACAAAGAGGATCCCCGTTCTTCATGAAGGACGACATAGTGCGGCCATTGATGGAGGCCGGCATGGTCTTCACTACATGTGCTGCTTCACTTTGCTTCCTCATCTCGGCTGCCCGCCTTCTCAATGCTGTAGTGAGCTGGAAGCGGGACCTCACTTCTGCCGCCGACATTGGCATCGCCCAGAGCATTGAGTCAGCTGTCTTGGTGAACGATCCTGTCCACCTTGTCCTGTAGCTCCGATTTGGCTTGTTGGATAGCCGACGGAGGGATGAGTTCCCAGCTCTCATACCCCCCCAGAGTGGGGGCCGCTGCAATGATTGCTTGCTTCGATTTCATACTGAGTGCGTACCTCGCACCCGAGTAGTGCAAGGGCATCGATGCATTCTCCGGCACCGAAGTTTTGTCCTGCCAATCGCTGAGGGATGCCAGTTGTAGTGGGTCAAAGCCGAGCACCTGCCCCATGCTGGGGGCCCATCGCCGCCATGAGTACGACGTCAACGTCTGAGGATGTTCCACCTGACCCACAAAGATCTCCCTCGCAATGAGCGTGATCTCACGCATGTGCCACGGAGTCCCTGCTTCATCGAAACATAAGCCACATCGCTTCTTCTTTGCATCTGAGAGCTTGTCGTAACGCTGGATCATGTGCTGAGCCCAAGGCCATCCCGTAGAAAAGTGCGAAGGAATGCAGTAGGAAAAACCCTTGCGAAGCTTCTTTTGCTTTCCACGGGAGCACTCACAATGCAGCGTCGACTTCGTCAACTTTCGGGGTTGACTCCTGGCAATGTGCTTCTGGCGGAGGCACCCTGCCGCTGCAATCCAAGAGGCCAGGAGGGCACTCCAACGGGGCTCTCATGCCAAGTTCCCTTGGTTCACCAACCAACGGAAAGAAGCCAGGGCTCGAACTGGGGCTGGGGCTGCACCTGGATCATGGAGGAAAGCATCCAAATCCACATGTTGGGGTGGATATGGTCGCCCCCGGCTACGCATAAAGCTCTCCAGCTCCGATGCAGTGCGAATTGCATTGGACACCGTCACCGCTTCACTAGCCGTGACTAGTCTCTGCCCCAACCTGGCGCAGGCTTGAGTCCATTCGCGATCCAACTGCTCAGAGATATAGCCAAGGGGTTGCAATGCTCCACACTGCTTGAAAACACGGCCTAGTGCCTCAGCCCGATTGGAGATCGCCTCAGGTGTATCAGCAACATTGGGGTGGAGTCGAATGCCTCGTCTTCTGCTCATCGTCCAACTCCGCACTGGAGCCCGTGCAACTGGAGCTGAACTTGGTTGAGGTCGACGGGCTGTAGCCTCCATCACCGCGGCTGCATCCGGTAGCAACAGCTCATGTTGGGCCGCTCGAGCTTCCACCCAAGCGCAGGCCAAGTGGTGTCCGCCTGCATGTTGGGCCGCCTCAAAGTTCTCAAATGCAAATGCAAAGTCCGCATCATCTTCCATATGGTGCTGTCTGCGCCACTCTCTAACTCGCTGCTCCGCCACTAGAGCCAGCGCTGTGGATGCGTCAGCTTCAGGAACTCCGTCACCAGCACAGTGAAGGGACCGGTCCCTCCGGAAACCCAACACCCAACCTGCCAAAAGTGCGCCAGCCACCAGTCGCAATGCACCGCATTCATTGTTGGCCGAGGCGGACCAGGTGCCTGACAACATCCGCATCACGTTGGCCCACCTGCAATGCTGGAAGCACTCCATGGATGGCCTCCCCTCGGTAGTCTTGTGGGCAGCAGAAGGGACGGGGGTCCAAACGAAAGCACGCCGAGCAATACCCTTGCCCGCAATCGCCACACACTCGTCTGCAAGGGGTCTTGCAGTGAAAGCAGGGCTTGGCCAAATGTGTGGTTGGGTTGTCCTGTGCTGCTTCCAAGCATGTGACCATTGCTTGACGGGCCATCTCCCGCTCCGGGTCAACTTCGGGACCAACATGTAGGGGATCTCGCCAGACAGCGTAGCCTCGCTGCCATTGGCGCCAAATCTCGAACACCTGCTGCTTGCTCGCACATCCAAGAAGTGGGGCTGCCAACTGCACTGCCTTGTACCACAAGGCAGGGCAGAAGTCAGTGGCTGTCTTGTCATCGGATAGCATGCGAAGTTCCAAAAGGTCCAGCTTGTCCTGGAGCTCTTCTCGTCGACGCCATGCTCCTTCCACTGTGGCCCCAGGCACAACCAAAACACCCTTGGAAGTCCAAGGTCCAATCCAAGGAAATTGGAACCCGCCACGCTTTTCTTCACAGCGAGCGCATGGCTGGTTGACACAGGCTGCCTGACGCAGTGGTGGCATGCCAGTGGCCGTTGCATCAAGGGCTGTTGTAGGTGGCATGTGCTGAAATTCCACCACTGATGCCCATAGCTGCAAAGCCTCAGAGTCTCGCCCTTGCCTCTTAAGATCTGCCACATGTTTGGCAAAATCGCTCCAAGCCGCAGCATGCAGCAGAGGATACGGGCAATGCAACGCTAAGGCCATACAGGGGTACCTCCCCAATCAACCCAGAAAAACAAAATTTTCAAAGGTCGCTATTTTGGTTCAAGGCACTTGAGCCAAAATATGACCATATCAACTTGTAGCAGATGAAACTTGTGTACCCAAGCCTACCAAACTCGACACAAGAATAGATATGACAATATAGCAGATTATCACGGCAGTCCACTGTTCCCGCCTGAACCTTTTCGTCCGTAGGTTGCTGCACACCAGAACCTCAATTGCAATCTGCATTCTCTCAAGCAAAGATTAGCTACTGCTTCCGCAAGGTCCAAGAGCCGTACTCTTGCCTTTGTATGCACCTTTTCCTCCTCTCCTCGCTTTCAACAGAAACTTTGAATCTTCGCACTGGCTGGAAAGGAAGGAGTACTAACACGACAGCAGCATTGGAGAGATACGAGGCCTTGCTGCATATGCGATGATCCCAAACCTCACATTGAAATGGGCCAAACTGCCACAGCTGATGCCTAGAATTCAAAGTGGCTACCTATTCTACACTCCTGTCAAAACATTTCAAAGTAAAATCTGCAGATTTGCAGCATTGACGACAGGTGGCAGTTGTCATTACTGCAGTAGCTGTGGTTGTCTAAGGCGCAGCGCTTACAAACTGCCTTGTTGATTACAGTTACTTCACCAGGCTTCTGGCGGTTTGGCAATTTCTTCCACCAAATCCTTTGCCTCACTTGTCGCCTTGCGAACAGAACTAAATCACACTGACCTGAACCTGAGATGACCTACCTATGTCAGCGTTCCATTGTTCCACAAGCTCCAAACTAGCCTTGTCCGAAAGCTCTAGTCGCAAATCTGTACAGCAGTACTTCTTGGACATGAGTCGGCAAGCCTGTGGCATTGATGCCAAGACATGCCAACTCAATCCAACTCAGGAAAGATGGAAAGAGCACGATGAATGAAACTTCTCAGGCTTAGGGTTTCTTTCCTGCCTGCAAGTCTACTAGAAGCTCTCCGAGCAATTGCGTTCGGAAGACAGTCTCCGCCTTCACTCCGGAATACATGTAGGCATAGATCAGTTGTGAAAACACAGGTTCCTCACTGTGGCCCTTGCCAAGTTCTCGGTATTTAGCTCTCCCTGGCCGATTGAATCGAGCATATCTTGGAATCATGTTCAATGATTTCAATGCAATGATACCAGCATACTGCATCATACTTCTATGATTGGCCATGATATACTACATGTTTTTTTCGATCTGTACGACTGTACGATCATTAGTCTTTTGCTGGACACCGGTATTGGCTGGTGAGGCAAATGAGACTGTCGCCTCCAGATGCAGCTCTCTAGCCTGTGCCAAGGCGGCAATGCCTCGGTATATTACGACATGAAAAACCTTCACGCCCAGTGGAGAAATGGGAATAACATGGAACTTAACAAACAAAGGAACACAAGCAATGTCAAGGCATCATACAGTAAGCAACACATGGCAAGGCTCTTTGATACAGCATCTGAATCACATCCGCAAAGTCAAACAGTTGATACAGTCAATTCACGTCAATTCAATAAGCAGACTTTCTGTATCTTTTTGTCAAGGAAGCAGTCAACAGATTCAAAATCCAGACATTGTTCGATTAATAGCGATAGTCCCATTCTATGCCTGTGCAAGTTTTTCAGTGTCACACTGGCCACATCAGTGACAGGAGCCAAAGTTTCACCAGTCAACATGGCAATCTCCGACCGAAGCGCGTCTGCCAGGTCGGCAGTACTCAGCTTGCGCTGAATCAACTCATGGGCTCTAATGGGATCGAATGAGTGAGCGGTGCAAAATGATGCCAAATCCATACAAAAAGTGCATTCAAGATCTGCTGGGAAAGGTATCAAGCAGCCTGCAAGATCGAAGAAAGTTGTGTCATTGCCTTGATTCATGATGCTTAGTCATTGCGTGTGCTCTGAACAAAAAGACTGGTATACATTCAGTATGATGCGGCTCTTTGCTGTATATAGCTAGTAGCAAAGCCTACAGCAGGCCTCACCAATCTCTCTGCTGACAATCATAGAAGTATTTCTAAGCCACAGGCAAAGCATGATTGTCTCATGCGGCTGCCATGTCTCCACAGTTCTGCCATTGACCTCAGGATGGCATATCACAAATGGAGATTCCTTTGAGACTGAACTGCTCAAGTGCCCCGTCTCGAAGCCAAGCTACGGTCTTGAAGCAAGCGCTGAAAGCATCAAAGAGCTCCTGCAAGGCATCAACTCTATTTTGCTAATTCGACCGTTTTGGCCACCCAGAACTGCGTTGGGCATTCAGATGTCAAAGAGTGACCCTTTCATACCTTTTCTGATTCATTTATCTACTACAGTAGTACATCTAGTACAGTACTATATATAGATGATCTTCCGGAGACTGTTGTGGCTGCCTGATTCCACTTCTCTCCAATTCCAATGGATTTGAAACCATGCTTTCGGTGAAGCGCCTGCTGCGCAGCTTCTAGCTTCTTGTGCCCTTCAAGGGCAAGCACGGCCATGCCCAGTGTCCAAGGATGCCGCGATGCCTGACATCTCAGCACCTTTTGGACCCTTCGAAGCTGCAACGCTTCCCGGTTCACAACATTGACAACGCTTCGAAGCTGCACCTCCTTGACACTCAAGCCGCATGACCCACTTAAGCTCGGGCCAAGAATCCAAGCATCAAGTCTTGGAACAAAATCTGCTCCAATGTGCCATAATGATTCCATAATATAATGTGGTTCGAAACAAGTACAATTTGGAATTCAGAAAGACATTCAATTTTCAATTACCATCATTTCAAAATTGTGCTACGGTTGCAACAAAAACTGTGCTGACAGATGCGATCCACTGCATTTGTGACTCGGATTGCCAAGCCTTCATGTCTCAACTTCTCAACTCAAACACTCAGCCGGAATCTCAGTTCTTCGAGACTGCTGGGACTCCTGTGGGAGCAATAGCAAGCACATCATATCAATGATATCAATCATATCTATTCTTGTTTTGCTGGAAAGAGTAAACAATTCAGTGCTGACAGCCACAGTAGTTTCGCTCCCCTTTCGTGATATTGACGTGGGCCGATTTGAGGGTCAAAGGTTCATCATCCTTTATCTTCGACGTCCACTCACTGCACGCACTGCACTCCTCGCTGGGGTGCGTGCTCGAAGTTGTGAGAAAGCCTCCAGGCCAGTTGCTGCCTGGAACGAAATCTGATTCAGCTGAGCAGTGCTCTTTTTACATTGGCACCAAGCCTACACAAGCGCTTCCGCATGCCTATGCTGAATGGAAAGGTTGCTTACGCCTGAGTTTTCTTAGATGAGGAGCCTCTCCGGGTGCGTCCTAGTGGTCATCTGCCAGGCAAAAGATTGATAGGCCCCAAGTTGGAAATATTTCCCAGGTAGGATGACTGTCCTGGCTGTCCTGCCACAGAAGACTCTACATGCCTCTATTAGTAAGTATTCAGGATACTCCATTGTCGGAATAAGGCCTGGAGACAAAAACCACTGGACAGACTCTTGTGAAAGGAGGCTGTGGCCAGATGTCTACGCACGGCCTTTCCGATGCCTACGCCTACGCCCGCATACGCAGGTTAACAGACAAAGCTGACCGACAAAGATGACCAACAAAGATATGTATGATATATGTATGATATTCTATGATCTGTAGAGATCAGCAGCTGAGCATCCATCAGGTAAGAACGAACACATTCCTGCATCCACGCAATGTGCATTCACAAAGAGCCTGCATACGCAATCTGCCTACGCAACAAAAACCTACGTTGTCTTCGCGACTGCATTCGCACACCTGACCGTGAAATCATGCATCAGGTCAACTGCCTACACAGGCAGCATGAGGAGTTCCCTCGCCTATAAAAGTTGCTCATTCAAAAAAGGCGCTGCTCAGCTGGATTCAGCTCAAGCCATGTCGAGCGATGCCTTGTGCTAAATGTAGTGCTGAGGCACCCTCGTTCACCCTGGACGTACCCTGAAAATGGAGGCTAAGTGTGGTCCATTGTTTGGCTCTTGTCCTCCCTATTGAAAAGTCCAACTTACAAAAAAAAACGAATTTACCTGCTAAGCACAGACACTAACCCTTTCCAGTACACGGAACACTGCATAGCCTTCATGCTGTGATCGATGCTCGTATTTTCTGAACAAGTCCTTAGGATGCAAATTGGATTCCAAAGCGTCCAGTCTCGGACTGTGAGGATGCTGTTTGCTGTGTGAATTGCAAACCTCCAAGCTTTGATGATGAGTTGTGAGTCATGAGCATAACTGGCAGCTCCTCCGAAGAACAACCTGCTGCTCGAAAACAAGTCTTCAGTATTCTTATTCATGGTTGTTGAGGAGGGTGTGCCAAACGCCTAGAGAATAGCAAACTGCGGTCAAATATCATTGCACATCATGCGTTACCATGAAGAAACCATCATCAAAAGTCAATTGTCCTTCATCACTCATCATCAATCATCAATCCTCAGCGATCATCAATACTCCATCATCAGCATCATCAGCATCACCAACCACCACCATCACCATCACCATCATCATCATCATCATCATCATCATCATCATAATCATCATCATCATCATCATCATCAGTCATGACATGATCATCATCAGTCACCATCAGTCATGACATGATCGTCATGATGATCATCAGTGATGACATGGTCATCATCACCATCATCATCATCATCATCAGCAGCAGCAGCAGCAGGAGCAGAAGCATCATCATCACAATCATCATTAGCATCTAGTCATCATCAGTCATCCTCAGTCATCATCAGTCATCATCCGTCATCATCCGTCATCATCCGTCATCATCCGTCATCATCAGTCATCACCAATTACCATTGGTCAGCAAAATTCACTCGCTAATCATCAATCAATGTTAAAAGTTATAAGTATAATCATCGATGCTGTAATCACGTATCAATCATCAATTAGCAATCATACGTTATCATAAATCATCAATAATCAATAGTAAACCATCATTAATGAATAAATAGCTAACCAACCAACCAACCAAGCATGACCGACCAACCAACCAACCAATCAATCAATCAACCAATCAATTCATCCATCCATCCATCCATCAATCAATCAATCAATCCATCAATCAGCAATCAACTAATCAACCAATTGATTGATCAGTCCTTCATCTTCATCATCATAATCATTATCATAATTGAAGCATACAATATCATCTGGCATGAATCACATATCATGTTTACATGCATACATCATGTATCATATATCATACACATGAGATACGTCCTTTAAAATACGGTGTACGTATATTCGACATCAATATCTCAAACAAACTTATATATAGAGAGAGAGAGAGGGAGACAAAGTTCTGAAATGGTTTGCAAAATTCTCAACAACCAAATGATGCTTTGGTTGCGATGCAAGTGTGACGCATCTTAGAAGGCCGTGTCACTGCAAACTCACTGAAGGTCCAAAATCCCTTGCATCATTTATTGTTGCGACAAATAGTACTAGATCGAAGTATGGCCATCCTGGAATACTTGGACTATGCTACTTCAATTTACACCAATTACAATGAGCATCAAGAAAACATACAGTGACATTGAATATCAAGACGTCTAGGCCTAATTGTTTGGATTCGGTTTTGGACCTCTCCTGCAAAACGGGTTATTCTGTCACCTATTCTTCAATTCCTCAAAGGCTCTGAGATGTAATCGAATGTCAAATTCCAATTCCATGTTCTGTGCATTCCAGGGTAGACTATATATTTATGATTACAGTATTTGATACTATGGACCAGTGTATTCATATTTCGAAGGTTGCTACGAGACTGAGTGCCGTCAAAGATGCTGCCATCATGTCCTCGGGCATTTGTGCCTGCAAACGGGTGCATTGTGTTCTTTGAGAACCTGCAAAAGCTGGAAAAAGTTGCTAGTACCTGGTTCAAAAATATTCAAAGCATCACAGAAGCAACGGAGAAACATGCAAGAGTGACTCTGGTGACGTTTGCCGCAGGGCCGCAGCGCAAAGATAGCTGATCAAGCGCGACGAGCATCAGCCACTGACCAGGTGATGCGCAAATGCTGAAATTCTTCAGAGCACACAGAAAGGGAAGGAAAACTAAGCAAATATGCTTTCATCGGACAGCTGGAAGCTCATTGCAAAGTTGGCTTGCAGTCAGAGGTCTTGTGCAGTGTGCACTGTCAGTAAACATGCGCCTAGAGATGCTGCTGAAATCGTTTGATTGCTCTGTGTATTACTTCCGGTTCAATCACGAGGCCTGGATTTTGCGCTTTCCCTCTACAATACAATTTATATTCCATCAATTAACGGATAGGATCAGATATGTAATGATCCCGAGGCTGCCACATTTGGTCTCAGTATGTCTCAGTACTTGGGTCTGACTCTTCCCATGATTCCCCACCCCAAATCGTGCCTTGCCAGCTCCATTGCCATGCCAGGATATTGGCAAGTTGTTCTGCAGAGCGGGTGCTACAGTACGTGTTCAATGCAGCCAACACATAGAGCTGGTACATGCTCGTACGACTTAATGTGGGCATGCTGCAGCACCGTCTGCAGTCAAAACATTCTCAGAGTCCGTCTTGCATCCATCGTTTTCGTATATTTTTCTGCGACATAACCAAAACCTTACTCTATGACTGTACGATATTAAAGACACATATATCATATACTATATGTATTGTGTATCATCTATGATAGTACTTATGATCATCTGTGTAGCAGTGTAGCAGGATCGGCCTCTCGCCAGACTGAACAGCCTTTCACTTTGTACCGGCTGAAGAAGAGCTGATGGAACCTTGAGGATTTTAGTAGGCAGGAATCACAATGAATCACATCAATAAACATCAATCACATTCAAAAAGTACAGCAAAGATCAGCAAAGGTCACAAAATCACCTCTCAAATCCAGTGCCATTCCGACGATATTCCAGCCACTTGTTGCAATGACTTCATGGATCTTATCGCTGGGCCTGCGAAAATTATCACTCTCGGTGCAGCAGGGCTTGACCTCAAGAGGCTCGAGCTAGACTTCATCGCTGTTCATAGATGTTCATGGCAAGCTCCGAACATGCTGAGGAATGCACTGCGCACATTGGAGCCCAATCACTTTCACAGGGCTGGTTCACAATCTCAAGGAAATTCCTTCGGAAACTGCAACTTATAGTCTTGCACTCACAAACTTGAGCAAGTTCACTGAAAATGAGACGGTGCCCACGACAGTCCCAAAAATGGATTGGTGATAGTCCAGGACAATGCGGTCCTGGCAAAATAAATCAAAATAAGAGATTTTCCAATGTCTGGGAGACATCAACAAAACCCAAAACATCCAAGAAGGTCCTGATGATCCCAGAAGTACAACTTGAAGAAATACCTGGCAATCGCGGATGTATAGCAGTGGAGCTGTCTAGTCCAGTAGCTGTGGTTCTCGACACGTTTCCTCCTTCGGATTCGGATCCATGTGGGCACTGATCTGACATCTGTCCTTTCTCTTTGTGCTCTCCTGTGGCAGTGCCTCAACGGATTGCAGGTGCCGGACATGAATGATCAATGATCATGAATGGTTTTTGTTGATGATTTTTACATAACTAATGGACTAACGCTGTCGCAGTCAATGTAGTGAATGGACCATGGCTCCACGCGCTTGAGGTGCAAGACTGCCGAGATCATGTCACTCAGAGCCTCCAAAGTAAAATAGTGCAAGATTCGCAACTGTCAGCCCGTCAGCCCTGATCAAAGATACTAAAGCAGGATGATGCACTGATGGTGTCTGGTGACCAGGTGACCCGGAGTCTGATGCACTGACAATGTGGCCTTGGCTGGTCCGATATATCCTCCTGCGTTGAGGTACTTTGAATCTGTCGGTGCCTCCCAGCATCTAAGCATTTCCCCTCTATCCGCAAGCAATCTTGTCTGACAAGTACAGGCGGTTCGACCGAATTCTACAAGCAATTGCACGCATGGCCTTTGGATATCTAGCTTCATCCTGCACAACACGAGAATTGAGTGAGACACAGATGCACAGGGATTCAGCGAAGCAATCAGACACACCGAAGATACCGAAGGAGACAGCACTTGCATCAAGCAAAGAGATGGCCTCATTGGAACAGAATTTGGCACCGCCCCAGCCGCAAAGCCGCCTACAGGTTGAAGATGGGCGGTATGGCTCCAACAAGAAGTACTGCGGCAAAAGCTCTGCAGCAAGGGTTTGAGTCTTGAAGGAATCATGTCCATCCCTACGAGAACGAATGTCATGTTTCTCTAAAATCATCAGCCAAGCTGGGACTGGGCGACTGAGGGCACAGCTCCGTTGACATGATAATGTCGCGACGAGGTGGTCCGCTTGCAAGGGCCTCATGTCGAACACATTTCGCAAATTTTCTAAATTTTGTGGAGCTTTCGCAAATTTTATTTCAATTCATGCCATCCGTTTCCAATCCTTTCAGTATATAGGCCTATAGGCCTATAGGCATGGGTCATCAAACGTTGTCCGCAGCTACCAACAGTACTCAAGCATGGCATAGGCCGGCTGCCATAGGCATACATAGCTCAAAGATTCAAACCTTTCCTCTGTACCTCCGCCTCTGTCTGCACCCCTGTGCAACATGCTTCGATTTGGGCTCAACATAAAGCGAGGTGCCTCATAGCGCTCTGCAATCACCCGCGCTGTTGCAGCAGCAGGGCTCTCTTTGACCTGGGATCTTGACAGCAGCGACATCAAGGACCTGGTTTGGAAGAAATGACCACTCCCCTGACTCCACGGGCCCCAGGCTGCACCATTCGGGTCGTTCCTCACGATCTCCTTTCAAAGATTTTTTTTCATGGATACGATATGATACGATGATGGGACCATGAAAGACAATCATGTATCTCATAATATCTCATAAGATTCCCATCGAACTCTGTATCACCATGAAACCTTTTGGCTATCCTTTGCAAGCACGATGTGAGATTAGCTGCTCGAACACTGCTGTTCAGTGCTGCGCAGCACTCCTCGCTTACATCGTTGAAGAAAAGGTCGAGGCCGTCCACAACGATGTAGAGCACGTCCTCTGTCCACATGACATCACAATTTCATAATTTCATACAATTTCCGCAAGACAGTGATGGCAATAATTTCAGTAAAGGCTTCCTGGCGACTTTGAGGCTTCTGAGAAATCCTGAGCCAACATGCACCAAAGGCTGCATGAGAAATGCCTGAAGTTCCTGAAGTCCCTTTCTTTCTTCTCTTTTGAGCTCAAGTTGCGGCTCTTCCAAGAACCGAACTCTCTGAAGAACTCCTCGTACTTCCGGAGGCGAAAGTCAATGCCCTTGAATGGCTCCATGCAAATCTGACTCGACTAACACAGGCAGAAATGTTGCCAGTTGCTAAGCCAGGACAACACGTATCAAACAAATTCAAACAATCTCAAAAGATTAAAAAGGCCTCCCACTTGACATCTTCGCAAACGTTGTGCAAAGTTTGAAGCGGACTGCGGCATTGAGATTCAAAAGTGCGTCTGAACGGCTGAAGGACTGAACAGCTTCGAGTTTCAACGTTGATGCAGGAGCTGAAGATTTGGCCCAGGAACGTTGTTGCTCGAAAAAGTCGGTACATGGGAAAATCTGCAATAACCTGCAATCTTCATGTCCCCCAGGCAGCTACAGCAGTTTGTACGATCAGTCTGGAACCAATTCAATCTAGAAGCAACTTTACAAGAAATTTCCACTTCTTAGAAACTGAGAGCAAGTCGACATCTTTGCCGCCAGTCACACACCTCTCCACTGACAGGTGTAGCATGTAGCATGCACTCTAGCACAGTCAAGCAGCAAATCAAAGACATGTCGGTTTTTCGTTACGATCTCCACAGCATGCCACTTGTCGTGGACCTGAGACTGCAACTGACTGAACCAGTTTCTCCGGGCTCTCAATATCTATCTGGAACGACATAATCTTCAAATCTTCAAAAGGACCTCAATAGGGTGGACAAAAGTCTTGGATGGTCAGCAAATGTCACACCTGTGAAGCTGAAACTAGGCCCATCATGCGCTGACATATTTTGTCACAAAGCCCTGGACCCTTTGTGTGGGGGTTGAAGATGCAACCCGTTCAGAGGGTTTTGCGGTATGCAGCATTGAGGCAAACCTTCGCAGAACAAGCTTCATTGATTCTATGTGTCAGAATCTGTCAGACCCCGTGCAACTGGCATTAACTTTTCATGGAGGAGCAGCATCCTACGATCCACTTCTATGATAAGCCTATTCTTGCCCCCGAGCTAGCAAGGGTCTTTCAAAAGTGAGAAAGACGTAGATTTCGAAGATCTCGATCTCGGTTCCTTACAAATAATACGGTAGCCTGTGAAGGGCACAAGAAAGATGGTTGATTTATCTTCACTTTTGTTTCAGTGTCATCTCTGGGCCATGCTTGTTGCACGGCCCTAAAAATGGCTGCTCTGTACATGCTGAGCCAATCCGGCTCATTCTGAGCTCAGGAAACTCAAAAGATTGAGAAAAACAACAGTTAAAAATAAAAAGCAGCTAAAAAAAACACTTAACCCTCCTGCACGTTGGACTCAGCTGATACTTGCCCACTTGCAGCAACAGCGGCCCTGACTTGTCGATCCGCAAGAAACTTCACCTGCGTCATCAAGTTTACAAAACCAGAAACAACATTCATCGCTCTGAACTCTGAATCACTTGTATCACTTATATCTGCTCGTTCCAAAGTTGCAATCTGCTACAATGCTTGTGCTTTCACTTAGTTGCAAAGTCACTCAGGCGCACGGGATGCCTTCAGTGTCGCCAGCTTTCTTCGCCTATCCAGTGCCCTGAGTTGAACTCAAATTACTTATAAAGTATTGAAGCGTTTATATGCGTTTATATGAATGCATCTGGGGGTCGGCTCACGGCATGGAGGTAAGGAGTGTGAGTGCCCTAAACCTAACTGTCTCTGCACAACATTCCACGCGTTTTCGCACTAAGAGCCCAGCCCTTTTCCAATCTCAGACCGCTTCTTCTTGACTTCCGCCACCTAGACTCGAGGGAGTCGCCGCAACTGCTCAGTCCATTGGAGTCAATGTGTACTGTCGCATCATTGCTTCACGCTAAGTTCTAATGTGCGCCGATCAAAAGCACTGCAAGAAAAAGTATAGACAAGTCAATACAGACTTTTCAAGACTTGAGGTCTGAGGTCTGTGCATTTATGTCTGCACCAAAGCGTTTCGCTACTTTCATCACAGACACAATCCTTGGGAATTGTGCTTTGTCACGAATTCTGATCTCTTTCATTTCGGACAAGCCTCCAGTTCGAGCTGATTTTGTCTTCTATGTGATACAGTACTCAATGATTGTGATTCAAAGACTGCGAAAGCAGCTGACACACGAAGACAGATTGCTTGATGTTACACTCAAGTCTCAATATGTAATGATTGAAAAAATATGAAAATGATTGCAAATAGTGAAGAGATAGCAATCTGAGATACTGGCGAATCCAGCCGCGAACCAACAGGTAGTCCCAAGCCTTCCAGCGAGCCTGCGTCGCGGGAACTTCAACATGTCGTATCCAGCCGGAAGGACTCAGAAGAACTTAGGACATAAGATGATGCGAGTTACAGTTGCATTAGTTGCATATGATTGAAGTCTGATTTGAATTCTCCGGTGCCTTCTGTCGGTTTCATCGCACTCAGCACCTTACAGAAATGCGCTTAGAGTCTTTTGGGGTCCAAAGAAGTACAAATATCATGATTTTCAATGTTGTACAACAGTATCATTACAAAATACATATTAAATCATATTAATATACAATAATATACAGTTCTTATACTTTTATATTTGCATGAGAATGTGTTTGATGAATGATAAACTTCCAACGACGGCTATAGCCGTTCTAGTGGAGAGAGAGAGGGAGAGAGAGAGAGAGATAAAGTTGAAGGTAACGCAGGGATCATTTGTCTGAATGGAGCCAAACATAAAGAATAAAAATCGTGTGTCTGGGTAGAACCAGACAAGAATGAAAGCTCATGAAACTCAATTGTTGCTGCTTGCATGACTTGCATGTGCTTCAGTGACTGCACTTCTGTTCTGCAGTCTCTATGAAAACCTGAGTTCGCAGCCGAAATGGTAGATTGCGACGAGTCCTTTGCCTCCACGAGTCAAGCCGCACTTTGGAGTCAAGTTGCAAAAGGGAAGCCATTCCAAAACTTCTCACCCTTGTATACAATGTTTCTGTACCCTTGTATATTTCTTGTGCATTTCTGTACTGATCTGTATTGTATGCTTCACATATCAGAGTTTAAGGTGCTGGCCACCCCAAGAATTTTCTGGAATTTGCTGGGCAACGATATGGCTGGAGGAGCGCTTCTTGATCTCCTCCAGGTCAAATCAAACAGTCGTCTCTTTGGAACTCGCATGTAACTCACGACACTCACTATGCCAAGTTAGTCAAAAAATAGCTGTTTTTAATAAAGTCTACCAGCCAACACTAATCTTCCGAAGCTCTCGTGCTCATTGGGTGGATCCGTCATGTCGTTGAAAGATGTTCCAGAAGCTTCTCACACCTGAAATTGAAAGCTCTCTGTCCAATCAGATGGTGCTTATTCACCATGCAGTTTCATCAGTCTCCTTGCTTGGTCCACTCCAATGTCGACTTCCCCGGCCTGCAAGAGTTGGAAGGGTTTCAGGTGGACAAATGCACAAACCGTTACAAACCGTTATTATAAAGCGAAGCGAAACTGCCCTCATGCTGTTGCAAGACTCTTGAGAAAAGAAATTGATTGCTCAGAAACTTTAGTAGAAAAAACGGCTTCAAGGCTTAGCGAGCCTGGCATCGTTGATTAGCCCGCATTTGCCTACTCCACTTCTCGTCTGGCACTCCCATCGAACAACCCTGGCAAAACTAGACTCTGTTCAAGAACGGAATCCAAACACAACACTTTCATACAATTTCCACGTAATTTCATGTACTTTCCACGTATATAATGTATATGTTTACAATAATATGTAATTATATATATATTTAATCTACCCCCTGCGCAGTAACAGTGACCACAATCCAGAAGCACAAAATGAGCACGGCAAAAACTAAGCCCAAGGACCTCAAAATGACCAGCTGGCCGCATCCCTGAAACTGCCAAGACTTATTTTTCTTGGCCTGATCGATCCTGTGCGTAATGACTACCATCAGCTGTACAAATGAAAAAGCATCTATGCGATCCACTCAGCACTGCCCACTGCAAGATTTGCAGCTGAATGCGCAGTCAACGTCTTATCAAAAACAAAATTCAAGCAACTATGTTGCTTATCGTGGGGTTGCCTCACTAATCCAATCCTGCACTGCTTTCACTGGCGGCGCCTTGGCCTCCTCAGAATCAACTATGCTGCTGCTTGCTGGGCTGCCTCCGTCATCCAATTCTGCAATGCTTTGACTGGCGGTGCTTTGGTTTTCTCCCAGCCCTTTTTGTACCTAAGCTGAAGGTTTGGTGGGAAATGCCCAAACCTGTTCATTAAAAACAATGGTTTCAGGTCCGGTTTAGTCGGTTTAGTCAGCAAAAAAAACTGTTAAAAAACATCTCCAAGTTGCTCACGGATGATGGCTGCACGCTGGTGATTTTTGCTGCCAGGGGGTGGCAGTTTGTGGAGGAGCAAATAGACCCCATGCACACTCACGCTGTAAATGCGAAGGCTTTTGATAGAAGTCTCGTGACCACGGATTTGACCCAAGACCTGGCCACTCATCACATGGCCAGCCACCTTCACAGCGGTGCAAAGGGCTTCTGTGCCAGCCACTGCCAACTCCAACTCTCCAGTGACAGTTTGGTGGGTACGTTTGGAAAACAAAGATGCCTTCAGCTGAGAAATGTTGCGAGCCTCAATCAATTTCTCATAGTCTGGTGGAATGGCTTTCTCCATCGCACTGACAGCTGTGAACAGCTTTCCAGCTGCTTTGATGAAGCCGTCACCCATATTGGCACTCAAGTATTTGCGGATCGACTCCTTGGAGGTCTCTTCAAGTCCAATCTCCCGTTCAATGCCCATCACCACCTCAATTTGCTTCACCACTGTCTCAAGAAAAGGCACCAGAGATGACAAAGGAGGGTCAGGAGGCGCAGTCACAAGTGCGTGGATCACACCTGCAGTCTCGACCATCAATCTGTCCAAATGGAAAGCCCTCTCAAGCTCTTTGAGGGTGTCAGGCTTGGACACATAGCCAGCCATCTTCTTCAAAGTCTGCATCTGAGCTTGAGGGAGGACATGGCTGGAACATTCCTCAAAGAACTTCTCATCGCCTCCTTTTGGCTGCGGCAGAAACTTCGCCTTGGCCCCCGCCACTTTCACGAAGAACTCCTTGCTGACCAGCAGCCCATCCAACAAGTTTTTGCAAGTGACCTGCCAAAGATCTGGCAGAGCTTTCAGCTTCAGGGCCTTGAAGATGCTCATGCACTCAGCTGCCTTTGTGTAGTGGAGCTCTGTCAGCTTATTTGCCAAAACGTCCACTTCAGCATCTGTGATTTTGCCTAACAACTCCTCGAGGCAAATGAAAACCCTTGCCAAGTCTTGGCTACTTGCTGCACTGGATGTAATGTTTGAAAGCTGCGACAACCACGAATCAAAGGTGCACTCTTGCACGTTGGTCAACGCCATGAGCTTCTGAAGTGGCTCAATGAAGCTGACCTTGGAAAAGACTTGAAGTTTAGAGCTGGTCGAAATGGCATGTTCCCGTTCTTTTGGAGAAGTTTTGTTTCAATCTAGACGTCAGTCTTGGAGAAAACCAAAGCCTGGATATATTTACTGATATGACTGATATGAAGATGATAGAAATATGCTCTCACATCTATTTGCACAGGTCAGCAAAAAAAACAATCATGCCATGCCAATGCATCCTAAAAAATGGCAACTTCATATCACATCATCTTGCCGCTAACCTTGAGTCCTCAACAAAACAGTTGTTGAATCTAGACTGAGAAACCGAAACCGATGAAACCTGTTTGTGGTTTCAGTTTGGGTGTGTAATCATGCCCACATGCCCATTAAAACTTTGACCAAGCTGCAGTCTTGGCCACTGCAAGGCAACAGTCCACGCTCTGTTGCAGAGCTTCAAGCTCTGCCACTGCCTGCACCTTCTTGATCCGTTCCAAGAGCAAATGGATGGGACCATCTTTGCAGAACAGGAGGGTGTGTTGCAGCAAGAATGGAACTTCCTGCGTGACAGCCACCCAACTTGCATCGGTGACATTGATGATGTTCTCATCTTTGAGCTTTTCCAAGAACTCAAACACACGCCCGGCCAGCAGGTTCTGAAGTTCTGGCACCCACTTTGCACAAAGCTTCAAAAAGGATCCCACAGCCAGCTTCCCATTGCCCTCTCCCAAGTTCTCGTCAGAGGCCACAAAAGAGAAGAGAGTGCATTTACTTCCAAGTTCCTTTGTCCATGCTGCAAAGCTGTTGGCTTCATCATCTTTGCCACTTGAGGGGAAAACATCTGTGATGTCAGTGTCAAAGAAATTCCTGCATTCAAGAAAGGTTGCTTGAGCCTCGTCAGGGTTTCATTGGTTGAAGTTGCCGCTGCGAGAAGCTTGGTCCCAGCTGGATTGTCATGAAGAAGTCGGAACATGACTGCACGCTGAGAGCTCATGACGGTGGCCTTGGTGTCCCAGCGGTTGTATACATATCTGTCTATCGTCAAACATCAAAAATCAAAATAATCGAAGGAAGTTTAGAAGTCTAACTTCCGACAATATGCAGAGTTGAAAAGCAGAGTAGAGGTGTGGAGCAGAGTAGAGATGTCAAGTCAGCAGAAAGAAGATCAACACGCGTGTAGAGTCACTAGAAAGAAGGTCAATGCGCGAAAAATGTTAGTGAGTTGGAAAGTTGAACAATTAGTCAATGTTTTTGATCTGACATCTGTGACTCACAACAACGAATCTTTCCTATAGGTTTTCTATTTTTGAAACTTCCGCCACCGCCTCGTGCGTGGTTGGCGCTAGTGTCAAACCAAGTCATCTCATATGACTCATATGATTTCATTTCATCAAATCATATCACAACGATGACTTACCTATCCTATCAGTCTATTGTCATCAAATCACAGCAGTGGGCATTTCACAGATTGTGATTGATCCAGCTCCCCAAAAAACATCGAATGAATTGCGTAAACAATTTTTTATGAGAGAGAACGGATGGTAAAAGGATACATAGACATCTCAGGAGTTGGGAAAGGCTCTGGGAATTTGCCAAGCTAGTGGGTACACAGATTTGCTTTTGCCAGATCCAAAAAAGAAATGAGACCTATGAGGCTACTGCGATTGCCATCAATCAATGGGTTTATCAGTCTATCAATCTAGGACAGTCTCTCATCAGTCGGTCTATCTACAATCTCATCTATTTAAAATCTAATCCCAATCGTCCATCTAAAATCTATCTATAATCTTTCATCTCTATCTACCAATCTGTCTATCAGAAAACCCCCACGAACGGTTTTAACGCTGAGTGAGCCGAGTGGCCAAGGGTTCATCCAAAGTATCGTGCCCCTCCAGTGGCTTCCCTCCAACCATGGCTGCGATCGCAATGACCTCGGACTCGACATCGTCCTTGGCAAACCTGCTCATGGTGAGCAAGGCATCCATAAGTTCTGCTCCCAGAACCTTGAACTGGCCGTCTTCCAAACTCTCAGCCTGCTTGAAGAAGATGCTGATCAAACGTTCCATGATGTCTCGCTGGTCCAAATCATCCATGTGGCTGTTCAAAGCTGCCCCTGCAGCATGCCAATCTCTGCCCTCCAACAGCTTGGTGACGTGGAGGTCATTGAAGGCATTCCGGACAGGCTGGCAGTACACCTGGAAGATGGCGGGGAACTTGGTCTTCAATGCCAAGACCTTCTCATAGAACTCAGCTCCACACTTGCGTCGTGTCTGGAGTGTCCCAGTTGTGAAAGACTGGGCTACCTTCAAGGTTGCTCGAAGAGCTTCGAGCTCTTCCAGGAGCTTCTGAACAGTACTGGCAGTATCGTGCTCATGGCCTTCCTGCAGCTCTCTCTTCTTGGTCTTTGCCGTCCTCTCCAAACGGGCAATGTCATTGAGCTTGGGTGTGTCAGGAAACCCACGCAGTGAGTCAAGAAGGGCAGCCCAGTCACTCTGTAGTTTCAGAACTTCCTCCTTCAACATCTCTTGGCGACTGCGCTTCTTCTGTTTCGTGAGTTTCTTTGGCTCAGAACCCAAGCCCAACGCCAAGCGGTCAGCTTCCTCCTCCTCTTGTTGAGCCGCTAGCCAAGCTGTTCCAGCAACACTTCCTGCTTCAAAAGTGTGGTCTCCACCAGTACCAGAGCTACCACCAAACGTGTGGCTTTTCGGATCATACTTTGGTGGATCTACTGGGATCTTCTTCAGGTCGGCCATTTGCTCAGATTGAAGCAGCATGCCCCTGCGGTTCCCATAGCGCTTGGCATGCTGGTCTTTCAGAAGCCTCAAATTTGAAGGGTGCTTCAAGGTGTGATGAAGGTTCAAAAGGCGGATAGAAAGGGATCTGGGATATGGCCCGTGGCCCGTGGCCATTTATCGGTCCAAACCAAACAAAACACAAGTGAGTAAAGTCATCACCAGGCAATTAACAAAAAAAATCAAGATTCATTGAAAGGATGAGAAGTTCTCCAGGCTAAATGTAAGATAGGATAAGGCAAAGATGATAGACTGGGACTCGTACCCATCATCAAAAAGACCGAAATTCAATTTTAAAATTATTCAACAATGGATTGAATCTCTAGTCGTTGAATCATCTCATCTCAAAATCACTTAGTGAACATGGACCTCATTATATGAAAAAACCGCACCTAACTATTAACCTCAATGGTGTGGATTTGCAGGAACAAATTATGAATCAGGGGTCAGTGTGATCTGGGATCAGTAACAGTATGTTGCTGCTAAAACTTGCAAAACTGTGTGTTCTGAATAGTGAGTGCGTGTATGTGCAAAAGCTGGGTGGTGTACCACATTCCTGGGAGACTTTCCTTGTGGGCTGACTGGATGATGCTATTTGATGTTGATTTTTGAATGCAATTCTTTTTCAATTTCAATTCTGGATAGGGTTCCAGAACTATTATTTGAATATTTCGTGATTGAAAAAAATGAGCTGCTATATACAGGCCTTGACATTCTATAATTCCAACATATAAACCTTGAAGTTTTTGCAAACATCCGGACTATGACTACCCTATCCTGCTCCAAACCTTGAATTTCAATACCTCCCCCAATTTGGGCGAGACACGTCACGAGTCCATTGTCAAGGCGTCGGCGGTGAAGCACCCTGGTCTCTTCTGTCATTTCAACTTTCCATATGTCAGTTGGCCCTGACCAAACCTCAGGATCAGCATGGGTGCAAGTAGTAGGCTTGCTTTGTTAACTTAGAAAGGTCACTATTTTGAATCAATTCCCAGTCAGTGTGGCCAACATGATGCCAATCCCTTCCAAACATTTTTGGTGTTTGCGCCCAGCAAAGAATGTCTTGGAAAACAAGTGGATTGTGAAAACAATGTGTTGTGGACATGTCGCATTTTTATACAGATCAGATGCAGTACATGTGCATAATTCAGAACAGAAAAGACAGTACCCTACTCACATCAGAATCTTATCATATCGAATCATATCATACGTATCCGTATCATCAAGTCATATCACACCAACTATCACATATCAAATCATTTTGTGGGAGAATGAACCCAGTAACTATCACTACTTTAAACTTCAAAATCAAACTATCATTCAGTAGCTGTCCGTACTGAATTTGGTTTTGTCTGGTCCAGTGCCCAAAAAACACAATCAAACAATATTGTGGCAAGTTGCTTTCACTCCCTTGCAAGTACCTCCGTTAGGAAGCGTGCAGGTCTCAACCTTCAAGTTGTCCTCGCTAGGTTCACGGCCCTTCTCTCGCAAGTATGCCTCCTGGCTGTAGATCAAGATGTGGCCCAATGGGGATGTGCGAGTGATCACCTCCTTCTCGGTGAAGATCTGCCTGCAATGTCATGAGTCATGGGGATTAAAAACCTAAACTAGAATCATAAACATTGAACAATCTCTGCTGCCTCTGCCTTTATCAGGGTAGCTGACATGCTTGGAGAATATCAATATCAGAATACCGAATACCGCAAATCAAATCAATAGCCAGTAAAGCCTATAGCAATATTTTTGCATGTTGTCATCAATGTGACCCTGTAGTTATTCACAACTTACAACCCATACCGTACCGAGCCTTCCTCATTCTTGAAACTGTGACGTTTGAACAAGCCCACCGACTCCCTGAAAAGGTACGCAGTCTTGTTTCAAATTAGTCAGTCTAAGCATTGTGACACACATGGCATTATTTAGAGATTTTTTACATTAAGGTCTGCACTGATGATCCTACTTATGGCTCTCTTTTCTTCCAGGTGTCAATAGTCAATACCAATACCAATACATCGCAGATTTCACAGACCCAAATCAATTTGCATCATTGTGGCCTGTAAGGTGAAAAGGGAAAGGAGACTTTCATTTATTTAAGTGACCCAACCCACCCCTTCCAATCGGAGTCTGGCCAAGTGGCTGTGTTGGGTCTGGTGACCATTCTTGGTCCTTCATGTTCTGCTGCAAGAAGGATATGAGCAAGCCACGGTTCCTCAGGAAAGCAGCTTTGAAATCGCCATTCCGAAGCTCTGCCACCAACTCCTTAGCAGAATCTTGTGATGGTCTGTGGGGTTTGGTCTTACCTTCTGTTGCGCTATACGCTAGGCTGTTTATAGGTGGCTATATTTTGAAAAAGTATCAGTGTATCAGTATCAGTACCAGTGACAGGTCGTAAAACCTGGATATGCAGTAGACATATTCACAGGCTTATTTATAGACTATACAATATATATAAATAAAAATTGATTATATATTCAGATCAAGTTGAAACTTGCAAGTGATAAATGCTAGACACCTGACATGGCTCGATCATAAAGATGCTAATTTTTTGAAGTGGTTTGACGCTGCCATGTTTCTGCCCAGCTCATCTCCCCATGCAATAGTAGATGCACCCCATGACAAAACTCATCCTTATTCACCCGGACGAACTTTACCGTGGATTTGGGTTTCCAGGGGTGTACGGTGCTTGATGTTGTCAAACACGCTGGACAAGTCTGGTCATCCTCTATGGCCTCTGCGAGTGCCATTTGCTCATCATCCAAAAGGTGGTTCGCGAAGTCATCAAGTGCAGATGCCCTTGGCAAAGTTTAGTGCAAAGGGGCAGGTAACAAGTCTTTAGTCTGCCTAATCATGGCTAGGTAGATTTCGGTCCATCGAAATCCCTCCAAATCACTGCAGTGTTGTCTGAAGATTGTTTGTCTTCCAAATCTAGTTTATGACTCAGAGGACTATGTGACAAAAATGTGATTGTAACATAGGTCTATTTCCAAAACTGTGTCATTTTCTGGATATTCCTGAACCAACAAGTGTAGTGGGGGTCCCAGTTCTCAGTTTCCAGGATACAGTCTCCAGTCTACAGCAAATTTCTGCAACCTGATCATTTTTGACGATAGACGAAATCACAACAATGGTGCAAAAAACAATGATTCAATGATGAAATGATATGGTACCAACTTCAACCGTTTATACCGTATACCGTATACCGTATACCGGATACCTTAGCAAATATGACTTGATACAATTTGTTGATTGATTAGATCATGATCAAATATGACATGATCTTACTCCTACGCACTTCTACGGGCTTCTACTGACTGCTGGGGGTGATGTGTTATCTGCGTTGGTATTGTTAGAATTGTCCATTACCACATATGTTGCACAGCAACAGGCAAAAAAAAACAAACCTAACCAGAAAGCCTTTGGCTAACCCAGATTGCTGTCGAGAAACATTACCCTTTGCTTGGCCACTCCGTGGGACAAAGGCGGGCACCAAACACGAATTGAGCAAAATCTTGCAAGGCAAGTCAAACCTGATGTGTGGGTGAAGGTGGTGATGCTGCAATGCCCCTAATTCAACTTGTCTTCCAGATTGGTGGTATTTAAAACTCCCATCAACACTTCCCGAAGCCTACATCATGATCAATGATCAGTCTTGAAGTCAAAACTCAAACTGCTGGTCATATGCTGGTCATACTTTAGTCCAGTCATACTAGTGCCATGCATCATCAACTTGAGAAACTCTGGAAAATTTGTTGACTCAAATTGCCTTTGCTGTGTGGACAATGTGGGCAACGTTGCTTCACTTTTGGCTCTCAGATTCTACGGAATGATTGTCCATGAAAGTCTAGTACTGTACTATAGATTCGAATTTAAATCAAATGCATGCTCTAAGACCGCTCTGAAACAAGCCTATCTGTTTCAGCCGTCGCAGGCCACGATATACAGTCTATACTGCCTATACATAATATACATACAGCACCATTGATGCGTGTACCTGTACAAATCAAAATGATTTCAGAGCCTTTGTTTGGCAAGAACTGCATGGAGTCAGTGACTGCACTTTAGATCTCTGGATATGATGACATTTAGGGTTCGAATGCCATCGTGCTGAATGAGGCGCTAAGTACACGTTGTTTCTGGGGACTGTAGGCTCAAAGTCAAAAAATGGCACATCTTTCACAACCTCTGCCACATTGTTGGGAGTGTTGCCTGGCAAAACTGGGCATTGAACGGCAGCTTCCTGAACGCTGACTTTGGGTTTGCCCTTGCCAGCTGACATCCAACCCAGCAGCCAGCAAATAGACAGTACAAAAACCACCACTGTGATCATGAAGATATCGAACCAATCCAAACAAGTAGTTTCTGGTACTGCGTCTAATTGAGGAGAAATGCCAAAGCACAAAATAGGACAAAGCCAGAAAAGAAACACCAATGCCATGGCCAGCAAGTAGAAAAGATGTGGTTCAGGTGTCTTCCTACTGGCCCTTGGTTGCCTATTGAAAGCTTGGGCAATGTCTCTTCCAGAAAACAAGCAAGTGTGAGGTGAAACAGAATAGGCTCTTGGTGTCCGTACAGTACAAATACACTTTAAAATACACGACACCTGTTGCACAAAATTCATCATCTTGAATCGAAATAGTTGATGATTCATACTGAAAGAGTAGTTGCACTGTTCTCAGCTTCAAAACCTCCAAAACCAACCCACTGCTTTGGTGACTGGAAACAAATTCTAGATATCTGTGGGTCAAACACAAACAAAAACGGAATTTGGGAGTGAAGTTTTATAAGTCGCAAGTGCAAGGGAGAAGAATAAGAACAAAGATTATTGAGAATTATATTCATCAATGATTTGATATCAGATATTGATATCAATGACATCGGGGTGATTCGAATAAGGATGCAAAAGCAAAAAAGCGAAAGCATTGACCATCTTCTTTTTTTCATTTGGCTGAATCGCTGTCTCCGCCAAGTGTCGACTTCACAAGATCTAGTGGATGGCTGTGGGAAGTGTTTGGTGGCCCACAGCCACTTTCGACAACAAATGAATTTTGAGTTGCTGCATTGGTGACTGGATTCTTACTTCCAGCCTCTCTCAGCCTACTATCCATACTGCGTATGAAATGTGGCGCTTGAGCTCCCTGAATCCCAACAAAACTTTGACCGAGATGAGGTGACCCTCAAATGTAACACAACAAACAATAAGATAAGAGATATGAGTCATATGATACGGTTGATGGAAAAAATCCTGCACCACTCAGGGTGCCCGAAATCTTGTTTTTATCACAGCTTTAAGAACTTTTCGGGCACCCTAATTAGTGCAGGATTTTTTCCATCAACGGTATGAGTCAGAGATAATGATATAATTTAATCATATTGAACCGTATTTACAATTATATAATTTTAATGATATTATTTTAGATAAAATGAAAAAGATATTGAATGATCAATGATAAATGAAATGGTAAAGTAATATAAGAAGTATCAGTGAAGTATGATAAATGATAAATGTAGGATATTTGATATGTGATAAAAAAACCTAAGATAAGATACCTATGGTCTACCCCTCACCCAGTAAAAGTCACAAAGGAAGGTTTGTAGGAGTTCGGAATTCCCTATTGAACATGGAATCATCCTGGTGGTGACTGTTACTGGGTGGGAGGTAGTTCCAAAGATAACATGTAACTTAACACGGAACAGATAACAAGAACTGGACCATAGGTACAAAAATTTGGGCCATGTAATTAAAGAGAAACACAAACAATCAGATTGATGTCGCAAAAAACGAAACGCCACATTGAAACCTCCTGTATCACGAATCATTCACCGCATCATCAATGACATCAGGGGAATGACATCTCTTTAAGATGCCCAGCTCAGCTCTAGCCAAACCACTTCAAATTCAAAACTGCCATAGCACAAACCACACCCTGACTAAGGTTAAAGAAGTTAACGGCATTTCCACTAAGGAAATTCAGGGTAACTGGGTTGGCTTCTTTTAAGGCAGATGAATGCAACTTTGTGTGGATTCCCTGAAGCCTCATTCGTTCGGTGCCTGTCAAGACACGTTGGCCTTTTCTCAGCCAGTTCTTGCTTCCGCAAGTCAGGCATTGCATTTTTGTGCAAGGTTGCAAGCAGCGGCTGAGGGACTGTGACCTCAACTTGTCGATAGATAGTGCTGTTGAGCTGTAAGGATCCTATGAACCGGGACCATGCTGGACCATACTTGTTGTTTTGTGTCTATATGTATTATTAATAATCATTATCAGTGATCAGTGTCAGTATCAATGATCAGTCAGTATCAGTGCAGTATCAGTATCAGTATAGGTACGGTATAAAAGATTTAATTGTTAAATTTACTTACTGTAAATCAGTGTCAGTATTGTATCCGTATCCGTATCCGTATCATGGTTTCAGTTGGTAACTTTGTACCTTGGCGCCTGTGTGACACAAAACATCATTGAATCATCATACAGTATGAATCATACATGATACAGATCTCAGATACATATCAATCATTGAACTGGTTCATACCATCGCAATGTCTCAGTGGAAGGTTGGCATGCTTTTGATGACGATGACTGGAAATCATGATGAGGGATGAGAGCTACCGAGATACTGCTAATGGCCCACTCTAACTTTTCTTGACCAGCTGCCCAACACTGTGGGCAAAAACCAAGACACACGTCAATGGTCTGTTCTGGGCCGTCTTGGAGCGGGCAAATGGTATCCAGAAAGAGGATGATCTCCTGCTCTCGGGTTGGCAAGGCAGCAAACGCTGAGGAAGCGTTGTAGAAGCTGCGAGCACGTTCGATATCCTGTGCAGAAACCTCAGGGGCTGATGTAAGGGAATGGGCCGGGCATGCATTGGCCATGGGTAAGTCAACTGAAAGGGCTCCATTGGAAAGAAAGAGCACAAACTGTCACAAACCAAAATTTTGAGGCTGAATAAATCATACTTGCCAAAATTTCTTTCCAGCCTACGCTGTAACTGCATTACTAATGTAAAACAAACTGTTCATACAATCATGTGGTGACATCTAACATCTCAAAACAGAAAGGGGTGTAAGTGAGCACATTGGTTTCAAAATGCATTTATCCAGAAGTCTTGGAAGTTAAAAAAACTTTGAAAACTCATATCATATCATTAAAATCGACTCATAATCATTAGTACAGTCCAGTACATCATCAATGGTTGTCAATGGTCAACATCAAAATCCCGGGAAACCTTTGTGCGTAAGAAATCAATGGGCCTGCCTCATATTGTTCGAACACTTGCTTGTGTTGGGTACGCCATTTACAATCATCTGCCTTCCTTTCACGATTCTGTGGTGGGGAGGGATCCTGGACCTGATTGTCTAAGAAATCCTGGAGCTCATGTGCTGGATAGTCTCCTTTCAACACTGAATTCCACACATCTTGCAAAACCTGGATTTGCCCTGCAGCATTTTCTACCTTCTGGTTGTGAATGCCCTGGTAATGGATTCGTTGACGTGTCATTGGGATACCTGCCCGTGATGGGCAAACTGCAGCAAAACATACAGAGTACCCAGCACGCCGCAACCCCTCCAAAACCATTGCTTGGTTAGAAGTATCGCCCTCTGTCTCCTTGCCATGTGTGATGCCCATCACCTGGATGGAAAGAGAAGGTGGTGAAAATCTCCAGTGATAGGCTAGGGAAACGCTGTGAAAAAGTAGGCTACTGGCCACTTGGTTGGCAGCTTCATTGATTAAGTCAATGTTTTTTGGAGGACATGTTCATCAGAATTTGGAATCCCGAAAAGCAATCCGTACCTAACATAAAAAATCACCGGAACTTGATGTGACTGGATGTCCTGTCCAAGGTCATACTGCCACAAGCACACAGCATGGATACATTGATGAATGCATGATTTGCAATAAATTTTTTGATGGGATTATAGGATCATTGGATTTGCTGAACTGATATGATCTGATTATCCAAATCCGTTTGATTGAAGAGACTGTCCTGCTTCGAAAACTCCAATTTGTCGAGCTTACCTTAGAACTTAGAACTTAGAACTGTTCCGAATCCTGTGACTAGACTTCATGACCAGTGACTACGACTTTGATTTCAGCCTAGCCTCAAACTATCCCAAACCACTGTCACAGTCACAATCAAAAATTACAGTATATCAGTATATCAGTATCATATTTAAAATTTATTTATCATTGTCATAACAAAAAATCATGAACAACATCGAAAGATGTTGATTTACCGTCCAAACATCATCCTCTATGATAAACCGTGTTTATTCAGTTCCTATCATCTATTTCCTGTCCCTTGGCTGCCTACTTCCTGCCCTGTAAACACAGGTGGGTTTCATTATAACTTGACTTAAATTGGCCCCACCAGGGCACCATCTCTGAGTAGAACCAAGACGGCTGATGGCTGCGAAGGTAATCGCAATACTCTGCAAAAGTGGTGCCAGTAGCTCCGCAGCCCTCTGCGATGCAACTGAACTTCCTCTTGGGATTGCGGTTTGACCTCAAAAGATGGATGTGTAGTAGTTGACAAACAAGGAGTTAAGTTATGTAATACTGATACTCATAACTCTTATATATAACTTTTAACTTATAACTTATAACTTATAAAACCATATTCAGATTCATGGTAGATATATACGGTATGGTGTACGGTCCTGGTATTTCAATATTTCAATTTCATACAGCAGTATGTACAGGGCAGTAGTTTGCTACTTTACCAGGGTTCTGTGATGTACTGTTTGCATATGACAGGGTATGGGAAACTGAGTGGAATCTCAAGGCCTCAGGATAAAGACTGATCCCTGTAAAACTGGTGATTGCTAACATTGCTGAATTTTTTTGATGACAACAGCTTGGACTTCAATCAAATGTCAAATATCAAATTCAAATATCAGTTTAGATATCATGAGTAACCTTTGCCAGTGGGGTGTTGCAACCGAAGCACACATCAACACAGGACCAGCTGCACATGCAGGAAAAGCTTTCAGGAACTGGATGAAATTCGCCAGTCACTGTGTTCCACAAAACTGAATCTGCGGTTTCTGCCAAGCTTCGGGCGAAGACTGGCGGTGAGTGGGCTTTGGTTATCCACTTTTCAACCCTCTTGTCTGAATCACATGACATCTCATGTTTGAAGCATGCTGAAGTTGCCAAAGGTTCCTTTTGATGGTTCTCACCGTACATGGCGAAGAGTATGATTTCCTGCAAGGGGTCGCTACTAAGTCCTTACCCCTCAAATTACACACATGGTAAACCCACACAAAACTAAACATTGAGTATCAATGTAAACGGTTACGTATCAGTATCAGTCAGTAAGAGTATCGCCTCGTACCTTTCAAAAACTACTCAAATTGATTTCTTGGAACCCCCTTATTTGATCACAACTGCAGTTGTGGCTGCTGCAACGTTTCAAAGTCAAAATCACTGATTGTCCCCTGTGACAGTATGCAAACATCTGATGTTAAAACTTTACATGTTGAATCAAAGGGGGTGAAATGCTGGGGACCTGCCACAATGGAAGTTAAAATGTTCAAAACGAAACCCCGAATGTTGGCAGGGTGACAAGTATCAGTATAAATTATAAATTAATTATATTATATCTGTATAAGTATAGGAGGCTATAGGCTCAAAAAATGTAATAAATAAATTTATGAAATATATAATTATTATTATAATAGTAGTCTTGTTTATATCAACCTCCCACCTGTCGTTTTTTGTTTCTCGTTGAAAAACCAGTCCTTCATAACGTCAACCGCACCATCTGTTCCACTGCAAAGGGTTGTCAGGGTCAAAGGTTGTTTGGCATTTTCAGCCATCTTACCAAACAATTTGAACCGTTCCTGGTATTCGGGTGGCAAAAGACTTACTGACTGTTTGATGACATCCTGCATGGTGCTCCAAACTTTCTCATTGGGGTCGGGATTCACCACATCAAACCGTAGTGACCTCACTGGTGATGGTGTCAGGTTGTCGAGGCACAAAACCATAGCCTTGTCCTCGAACATTGACACCTCCTCGAGGTTCTCATGGCTTTTGCACCGGAATAGCCCCTGCAAAAGGTGGAATTTCGGAATCAGGTTTGGGTGAGAAATGATGGTTGAGAAACAATGGGTTCTATAATATGAAGCTTTACAACTTGTTTGATTGGAACCATCACCAGGGCTAAAGCCTAAGAAAGAACAGTGGGAAAGAATTGAGGCAAATGAAAAGTGGTTGAATCCCCCAAAACTGAACAAAAACTGGACATCATGGCGCCGGTCGAAATTCCAATTGAAATCCTACCATGAAGACAATTGAATGTAGCATGGTACGGTACAAGTACAAGTCATTACATGTCTCTACGAAACTGTTGTAACACTTCTCAAAGGCTTGGATGGCAAAGAACCCTCCACAACGACAAGACATTCATGAACCAATGATCCTAAAGCCGCAACCATTGTTGCCTTGGTTCGCTAAATTATTTTTCTCTCCTTTTGCACCTCCTACCCTTTTTCTTGGGTTTGAAATCTGGTCTGAAAATCTGGAAAAACAAAAGAAAATAACATCTTGTAAATATAGACAGATACTGTCAGATACTTTTATAAATTCCAAATGATGAGCATGTTCGCAGAGAAAATCAAATCACATGAACTCATACCGTACCGAACTGCATCACCGTTTGTCAAAACCAAATGGTTGATACAATGATACTGATACAATTGTACAATGGCAATGATGTTGTTCGAATAGAAAAACAAATACAACCGGATCTATTGTAAAACAACGACGTGATATAAGTTGATATAAAAACAAAAACAATGCTTGTAAAATCTCACTGGCCTCCTTTGGTGGAGATGGTGTTCCTTTAACCCAGTACGGATCGTCTGCGTCTGGTTGTGTGTCGTATGGCAGACTCATTGGCTTTACAGGCATACGGAGGTGACACTGTGACACTCTGGGAAACAAAATGGCTGCACTAACCCTTTGATGTGGGCTTTGGGGCCTCACTTGCAGATCAACTCCTGGTATGTACCGTATGGTCCGCTATGTTCCGTACATAGTTTTACGAAACAAACATGTGGCACCTGGGATCTATAGAGGCTCATGGCCATGATACAAACCTAAAATATGGAACTGCTTTGTCCCATTACATTCTCGTCTATAAGTCTATAAGTCTATAAGCTTATAACTTATATAATATNTGTGCACAATTTAGTCTGATTTTGTGCACAATTTAGTCTGATTTTGTGCACAATTTCACCTGATTTTGTGCACAATTTAGTCTGATTTTGTGCACAATTTAGTCTGAATTTGTGCACAATTTCAGTCTGATTTTTGCACAAAAAAGAAAGGCTCGGGCTTAGAATTTTTTGTGCTCAAATTGTGCTCAAATTGTGCCAAAATTGTGCCAAAATTTTTCTTCCTTTGTGATGATTTTGAAGCTCGTCACTATGCCCGTTTTTTTTCCATGGGTTTAGGGTTTAGGGTTTAGGGTTTAGGAAACCCTAAACCCTAAACCCTAAACCCTAAATAACATTCTTGGATTTTACTTTTTCTGCAATTTCAAACATGAAGTTGAATTCTCACACTTCAACAACTTCATGTTTTTCTTTTTGCTTTTAGCTGACACTGCAGTTGCGTAGCTGAGCTTGTGCTGCAGAAGCTTTCAGACCCACATCATGCCCACAGTCCGTAAGATTGATTGCTGCTTAACTTCAATAATGAGACTACAAGCTGCAAACTGCTACTTTTGAATCTTGCAACCCAAACGACATACCGACATACCACCACACAGGTCATTCTAAGGAGTTGCAAGCCTAGGTGGTACAGACCCTGACTTGAAGGCTTCTCTTCTGCAGTGTGTTTTGATCCTGACAATCATTTCATCCTTTAGCCTTTAGATATCAAATATAAGTCCAACAAACACTGATAGTGATATCAGTGATATCAGTGATATGATATCATTTATCAGATATCAAATACCGGATACCTGATGTCAGTGATAGACTGATAGATAGATCATGTCAGTTTAGCTTTTCCTCCTATCACCATTCAGACATTCATATTGTTCATAAACCAATGTTCCACACGTTGCCTCATGAACCATGACTTGTTGGCACAGTCATAGAGTTGTTCAGATGCCAACTTAGGACTTAGGTGTTTCAAAGCATAATATACACCAACTTTCAGACCGCAACTCATTGTGGAATTTCAAGCATGGCATGGCAATAAAAAAGCTGTTGCTTCACCTTGGTGTGCCGCACAAAAGATCAAATAGTTCAAAGCAAATCTGCCTATCAGCTTGACATCCCATCGCTATCTGCTTGCGACGGTTGCGCAATGCTCCACATTGCACATGATCTGCTTGCTCACTTTGATTTCCAGGCACAACACCTCGTCATTCTGTTCATTCCTTCCTTCCTTTTGCGCATTCATTCCTCCATGCCTTCCTTCCATGTCAATGTCCTTTCCATGTCCTTTTCCATTTCTGGTAGTTCCTTCATTCATTCATTCATTCATTCATTCCTTCCTTCCTTCCTTCCTTCCTTCCTTCCTTCCTTCAGTCTCATAAGTGCGGATAGAGAGTGATTATAGTGATTGGTATGGCACCACCTTGTCCAATAGGAGGCCATCAAAACTGCTGGCATGCCAGCTGATCCAAGATGCAGGCGCCCAGGAATTGCTGACAAGGAATCACCCACAAAGGACGGAACGTCGTTTGTTTTCTATGGCGTAATTGCTGTATAAGGCTTTTAAATTGTGGCAGCGGCATGTCTGCACAATTGGACTTTTTGCCTTGAGCCGAAAAAGCTACGGAGGTGAGGTGCCCAAGGACTATAGATTACAGACAATGGCTAGGACTGAAACTGCAGTGTCTACATTTTTTTCAGACAGTGACAATGCGCACTCCCAAATTACTGACTACATCGTACCATGGCAGAATCCTGGCAATTTTAAAATGATGGTGAAAAGTGTTCTTGGCTGGAACACCTGCGCAAAAAGTGGATCAAACAGTGCGGCGACGGAATGGCCCCCAGTTGCGGGTGGATGTTTTTGTGTGTGTGTGTGTGCGCATACCAGCAGTACCGCACGAGAACATGTGCCTATATGGAATCGTTTGCGACAACCTTGATTGACGAACCTTCTTAACAAAGTTGGCATCTGTTGGCTTTGTCGCAGCACGCAACTGCATGTGACAGCAAGTTCTAGACGATGCTATAAGTCTCTACCTAACTGTGGCTGGTCGCAGTCCGCAACGACGCACGACTCTTCCGACTCCGTATTGGTTACTACAAAGTACGACGACGTACTACCACGTACTACAAAGCACTACTCCAGTACTACTCAGTACTACAAAGTACTACGCCAGTACTACACCGTAATACAAAGAACTACTCCAGTACTTCTCTGTCCTACAAAGTGCTACTCCAGTACTACTCTGCGCTACAACGCACTACTCCAGTACTACTCTGTACTACAACGCACTACTCCAGTACTACTCTGTTCTACAAAGTACTACTCCAGTACCACTCTGTACTACAAAGTACTAGTCCAGTACTACTCTGTACTACGAAGTACTACGCCAGTACTACTCCGTACTGTGAAGTATTACTCCAGTACTACTCTGTACTACGCCAGCACCACTCTGTACTACGCAGAACTACTCCAGTACTACTCTGTACTACAAAGTACTACT
>DF239178.1:135671-148553 GCA_000507305.1 Breviolum minutum Mf 1.05b.01 | reverse complement strand
AGTACTACTCCAGTACTTCTCTGTACTACAAAGTACTTCTCCAGTACTACTCTGTACTACAAAGTACTACTCCAGTACTTCTCTGTACTACTCCAGTACTACTCTGTACTACAAAGTACTACTCCAGTACTTCTCTGTACTACACAGTACTACTCCAGTACTCTGTACTACAAAGTGCTACGCCTGCAGTACTCTGTACTACACAGTACTACGCCAGTGCTTCTCTGTACTACAGAGTACGACTCCAGTACTACTCTGTACTACAAAGCAGTATGCCAGTTCTACTCTGTACTACAGAGAACTACTCCAGTACTACTCTGTACTACAAAGTACTACGCCACTACTACTCTGTACTACAAAGTGCTACGCCAGTACTACTCTGTACTACAAACTGCTACTCTGTTTTACACAATAATACTACGCCCGTACTCTCTGTATTACAAAGTACTACGCCAGTACTTGTCTCTACTAAGAGTGCTGAAAATGTGCAATCTCAGTGTGTGTGTGTGCGTGCGTGTTGCTGTCTGTGTTTCTGTTCACACATGGGGACCATTCTGCTGTCAGTAGCGCAACAGGAAACATTTTTTCCTTCCACGTTTGTTTCATAGGTCACCGCCAATCCCAGATCACGTGCTTTGCGCAGATCCGATCGCTACGCGATTTTGCTTGAAGATGAAGTGGATGGCAAGTGCTGCGCCACTTCTTGGATTGCCCCTGCCGCGCAGTGGTGCTTTGAAACCATCAAATTCTATGAGTTGAAACTGGAAATCGGCAGTTGGTGGTTGAGTGCAGACAATGATTCTGAATTTTGCAATGTATCATGTGGCGCTACATCGTCACATCACATCACATCACATACATGACATGACCTCTACACTCCCATTTCTTTTTTCTATGTTGCCCCTCACCTTTCTCCCCTTTGCATTTGCTGATGTGTGCATAGCAACCCGCCAGACGTTTCCCTTTGTGGAAGAGGGCGTATGTCCCCTTCACCTTCTGGCAGTATATTGCATACTGCGGCGGCATCGGCCACCTGTGGCAATATGAGAAAAAAGAAAAGGGGTCGATTCATAGTAGTCATGGTATCTACCCCAGTTGAATCAAGTAGAACTTTAAAGAACCTAAAGACAAAATATAACTTAACATTGGACTCGTTGAACCATCAATCACAAACCCCCCCAAAGAACGCGACGGGAAATTGGCAATATCAACCCTGAATTTTTATGACACCTCCGCCAATTTCCATGGGTACTTTTTGTGGCTGTTGGGATTGGGATTGCTCTATTTTCACAATGATCCAACGCGTGTTTTCAAGAACAACGCAGGTTGTGGCGTAGTTACAAAACTTAACATTTTTATTCAAACTTCACAGTCTTCCTAAGTTTGTATAATAGGGCCTACAGTAGGCCTACATTATCACGAATATCAAATCCCCATTAGCACCATGATCATCATTGATGACTCATGACCAATGTCAACAGGAGTGGACCCACACATATGTGCCACATGTACATCATATGAGTGCATGTTGCCGGCTGATGTATGCCCCGTTTGGCTCAAGGCTGTGACCTTTACCGTACCGGAAAGGTTAGCGAAGTCTAAAAGAAGCGCGAGTGATCTTGCATCATATCACATATCTGCATAGTTGATATTACTGACTTATTATAGCAGATATACCGGTGGTACTGCCGTTGACAACCAAAAAACAAATCATATCATATCATATCATATCATCAAATTATATCATAATTTTTCATCGTTTGTCAAAATCATCCACTTTGAGGCAATGTTTTTTGATATTTGAAGGCCTGGAGGCTGTAAGTGCAGTGATACTGATACTGGGCATGTATGAAAATCTGAGGTGATGTTAGGATACGTGATAGATGGCTCTAATTCTAGCCTACCTAAATATTACCTAAATGTTCTTACTGTGATTCTATTCGATATCAATACAAATACTTTATCATCCTGTAATCCTTCTTGTTTGCAAGAAATCAGAACAAACCTCTTTGGACGATTTGCCTGCGTTAAGGGATTGAAATTTGAAACCCTTTTTTGAAAACAGGTGCCTGCCAATCTCTCTCAATGCTTGCTCCACCAATCCCATCTCGGTGGCCATAGTCTTCTTGTGGCCAACTGAACCAGCTTCTGAAGGGGCTTTACCATGTTCTCCCCCCCCTCTGGATGCTTTTGATGTGATCCCCCTGCAAAAATATCTTCTGCATCGTCCATATGAAGCTCCACGAGCCCATCATTGTCAGAAACATCAAATTCAGACATATCGTCATTCTGAAAACTGGGTTCAAATTTCTTTGCTTGGCCTCTTTTTAGCCAAGGGCATTCGAAGAAAGACATAGGATCATCTAAATTTGAAGCTGATGAAGTTGTTTTTTTAGGGGGCCCAAGATCTTCCTCAATCTGAAGGACTGTGATCAATGCCAAACTTTGTTGAACACATCGGAGGGTCCGTATCTGCCAAGCAGTGGCATCATTCTTGCTGATGTCAAGTAGGTGACCAAAGAACTCAAACTGGTTGAAAATTCCTGTTTCACCTATGTCAACCCCCTGTCGGGCCCGCATCACCCGCAGCTCCAATGGAAATTTTTCAGGAAACTTGTAACTGTGAACAGGACATTTGGGAGCTTGAGGCTGCCCCCGGCGCAACCCACCGATGTGCTCCAGAGCAACAAAGAAAAGCCTTCGAGGCCGCAAAGTTCCTGCGATGTGAAAAAAGATGAATGACAATGATCTTAACTGTTGTCAATCAACCATCTTCTACTTCTGCCGCTGTTGGAATCTTACAATACTTACAGGCCTACAGGAATAGTCGCGCTAGTCCCATATCGCCCATGGCCCATCACCACAAATCATTTCATGAGCAAAAAAGTAATGTAAAAAACACAATCATAGAAAAAAATCACCAGCTTTGAACCGTAGTGATTTTCCGTTAAGAAAACCGACATTGAATCAGACTTGAATGATCTGGGTGGCTATATTTGGGGAACATGTGAGCATGGAGTGGGCTAACAATGGGCCAACACCGAAACACCTAGCCATCCAGTTTTGGGTTTGCAACAACCATTTGGCAAAATGATTTAGTATCATTAAAATATCTGCCGCCTTATTATCTTGAGTCTTGAGACTACTCCCAAACCTTTCACTGTTTTAAGGTGATGATACTACCTTATGAAAGGCGCGGTAGACTCCGGTAGACTTACAATGTAGAAATAGACATCATACTTTGAATCATAAACCATACAGCCGGTATCAATGTCAGTCCATCAAATGATAAAGCCTCAAATGTCAGTATGGACCTGGGAGCATATCATCGGCCAACTTCAAAGCCTCTGAATGATACAGTGGAGAAATTGAAAGCAAGCGAGAACACTTGCAAAACTGTCCTGTCACAACCTGCGCGAAGATAGCCACTCTCTCCCGGGCAGGCCGGGAAGCAAGCTCAAACATGAAGATGTGATTTCCCTTTGGAAGCATCCTGCAAAAGGCTTCAACACCGGATATTTTGGCAGCATCCCTGGTTGCACAAAGTCCCGGGTGCTTTTCAAAGCAGCATTGAGGCTCCCTTGTACACTCCATGACTTCTGCCCATGTATTCTGCTTTGAATTGTTGTCGTCCACTATCTCGCCCAACAAATCCTTGGCGGCTGTGGCAGCGGTGTCAGAAGAATGGTACTTTTGCCCCATGTCAACAACTGCTCTGTAAAGTTCCTTGGCGTCCTCGCCCTTGTACTTTGCCAACTCTTCCAAGCCAATGCTGCGTCGCTGGAAAGGTGTCAAGAATTGCGCCAAACAATTGTTTGAGATGGGGTGGCGATCATCACCCAACTGCCAAGGTGATGCCGGCGGCTCTTTCTCATCCTCAAGCTCTGCCATATGGGAATTGGCCAACCTTCTGCGCGCCACCTTTGCAATGTGTTGAGTCCTCCAGGCAGCCTTCGATGCTGGCGGCATTTGGCTCCATTCTGCTTTCAATTCGTCCAATGTCTGAACTCTTTCTTTCCTTTTTGTGTTCATGAAATGAAACATTGCACTTCCGAATTGACCTGGCCTTTTGTGCTTGACTATTCTCTTGCGGGCAACTTTGCTTGCCTTTTTCACCTGTTGCGGCGCAGAATCTGGCACTGCCCCAGTCCTTGAAACAAAATGTTCAAGGCTGTTGCGCAAAACACTTTCTGCTGACTGCCGCGAAAAAAGAGCTGCCTTGGACTTGAAACCTCCAGCTGAGGCACGTTGTTTGGCATGCATGTTTTCCTCTCGAGAGCTGACGGAACGAAGATTTGCAGCAAATGTGCGTATATGCCTGTGAAATCGCTTGGCTTGCTCTTCTATGTCAGTCAATTCTTTCAATTCTTCTTGGATAGGACGCGCCCAGAATGCATCCAAACAGCAAGGGTTCATTTGCAGAAAAAAACCCATTGCTTCTGACACATCCGCATCAGGATCGCACAGATCCAAAAAACAATATGGAGGAGCTTCTGCCCGGTAGCAAAGTCGCCATTTGAGGCCTGCCAACGTCTTGATGATGTCTGCTGCCACACGTTCCAGCAATTCTTGGTTGGAGTATTGCCCCCTTGGCCAAAATGCCGAGGCAACTGAAAAAATCGTATCTATCAAAGGATTTGTCGACATCAGAATGGTCCACAGGAGGTTGCAAACTTGGGATGTTCTTTCAAACAAATCCCTCATTGAACCAGGGCCTTGCTCCTGGTCTGGAGGTTCTGGACCCTTGAGCCGAATTCGTCGCCTCTTTCTGGCTTCCACCCTTCTGCTGTCTTGTTCTTTCTTGATGTCATCTCTGTCTGCATCCATCAGGCGAAATGCTGCAGCTGTCACGTGGGAAAGCAGGAAATGGAATGTGAGAGTGAAGAGGATGTTGAATGCCAGCGAGTGGATTGGATAGAAACTGCTTCGACCTCTGTTTCCGGACTGCCATTGCCTTTCGGTAAGGGTCCTGGTCCTGATTGCCCTCAGCTACTGGCTCCTGGCAAAGGCTACAAGCTGTGCTAAAAGTCGAAAGTAGTACTAGTAGTAGTAGTAGTAGTAGTAGCAGTAGTAGCAGTAGTAGTAGTAGTAGTAGTAGTCGTAGTAGTAGTAGTAGTAGTAGTAGTCGTAGTAGTCGTAGTAGTCGTAGTAGTAGTAGTAGTAGTAGTAGTAGTAGTGGTAGTGGTAGTAGTAGTAGTCGTAGTCGTAGTCGTAGTAGTAGTAGTAGTAGTAGTAGTAGTAGTAGTCGTAGTAGTAGTCGTAGTCGTAGTCGTAGTCGTAGTCGTAGTAGTAGTAGTAGTAGTAGTAGTAGTAGCAGTAGAAGTACAAGTAATAGTGACAGTAATAATTAGTAATTAATAGTTAGTAACAGTTTAGTATAAAGTATACAGTATCATAACCTATTCTGAGCCTATTCTATTCAAATCACTTTGTCTCAAAATCATGTATCTTTACTGGCCGTAGTCTTCTATAGAGTCTACAGTCTGTACAAAACATGCTTTGTTGAATCAACTCATAGCTTCATAGCCCATGGCCGAGCCCATAGCACAACATTTACAACTGCAATGGTGTGAAAGAATCTGATTCTCCTTGGCTCCAAATCTGACAAGGTTACTGGTCACCCTTCAAGTTACAGGCAACCCTACTCTTCAGCAAACCCCTGTGTACTGTGCCCCTGCTCTTTGGAGGGCATCATGTGTGTAATTTGAAATCTTGATTCCAGTCCTGAACCTCCTGAAGCGTATCGGATTGAAGGTAAGCCTGCCCCAGAATGTTGTGAATTGCTAGGCCACACGCCCAGTACCTCATGGGCGGCGCAACCTTTGTCCAACGAGTGGGCGTAAACACCGCGTTGCCGGAGGTGTAAAAGAGCTTGTTAAGGAGGACCCATGCCTGAAAGAGTTGATAGTTGAAGTGATCAAGTTTGACAAAATTCAATCGAGTAGAGATCAAGGTAGCCGATGGTACCCTAGTGGGGTTGGCCTGTTCTGATCTGGCCTGATGGCTCTGACTCCTCATGCAATTCTTGAATGTCTTTGGATTTGATTCAAGTGATAAGATATGAAATGTGACGATACGTGATAGTGATAGCTGTGACATGTGATGTGATAGTTCATGGATCTGGATAGTGAAAATATGGATACGGATAGGGGATCGGGATACGATTATTCAGAACAATATCAAAATAATAAGAATCATACTAGTCGAAGGAAGTTTAGGCGTCTAACTTCCGACAATATGGACAGTTGAAAAGCACAGTAGAGTAGTCAAGTCAGCAGAAAGAAGATGCACTAGCGCGAAAGTCATAATAATCATATTAAATAAGTTACTAAATAATATAATATCATCACATCGAATGAAATCATTTCAAATCATATCATACTGATTCATGACTCGTACATAACAAATTCAGATTCAGAATTCAGTAATCATGTCGTCATTGTGAGTTACGAATTATGCGCAATCATTGAATCATTCATTCGAAAGGGAAAGGGAAAGATGAAAGATGTGTTTCCGGAAACTTTTGACACCGTGTACCGTTCAGAAATTTTTGAATTGTGTATTTGACACATGCATTTTTCATTTGTCAAGTTCTTTTTTCGGGACAGTTTGAACCGTTCAGGAAAGTCAGGAAACCTTTGCCAGAAACGGATTGAGTGACAATAACAAAGGCAATGTCAAGGTTAAAAACAGAGATGAACTCAATCCGGGTTGCATGGTCCAAAGCAGCCTGCTCACTCCTATGGCAACCTGCAGGGCAAAAATGTTGAATCTCCTCTGTCTGCAAGATGTCCCCATTGAAAAATTCAAGGGCTTCTTTGATGAGTTCCTTTCTCACAGATGCTTCTTCTGCAGATACCTCGCCAGTCCACAGGCCAGAGAGTAATTTGAAAAGGTCAAGTCGAAATCTTTCAGATGTCCCCACACAGTCTGGAGGGTCACGATCCCGTATGCATTTGAACTTCTTTTGCAAGATAATTTTCATCGCATCTTTCACTGCAGCCCTTGCATTGGCATGCTGATGCAAACGGGTGATTGAAAATAATGATGTAGCCATTGATTGATGTTCCAGGTGGAGTGCTATCATTCGAGCACACTGGTGCAGTAAGCACGACGTGAAACATGCGGTGACTGTAATCCCATACTGCCTTCCGAGAAGGCGGGCAAAAGAGAACATTTGTGAGATGCACTTCACATTACTGGTGGCGGAGTCAGCGACGGCAATGAAGTTGACTGCACCAAAACGACTTGAAATATTGGAAATCCATGTTGCGAATGATGTCCCGAACAGGTGCCTCTCGAGGCAGTCCATGATGGATGTTCCAACGTGTGCTGCGGATGTGCTGGTCAATTGCCTTGGGGGGAGCACCAGCTCCTCTTTGCACTGCAGACCATTGCTGTACTGAATGCAAACGCACCCGCTCATAACGAATGAATGCGCCAATTCATTGTTCCCCTTCGCCTTGAGTTTGGCCAGTGGCACGGTATCTTGCCTCAATTGACACAGTTTACTCTTCTTTTGCCATTCAAAACTAAGAAGAAATCTTTCACTGCTTCCACACCAGTGTCAGTTTCTGTCATGGAGATGTTTAAAAACTATGTTTCCACGAGCTTCCCATACCAACTCTATTAACTAAGATTTTGCTTCCCCACCCACAATGTGAACACGTTTTGGAAGATGCAAACTGCTGTGCTACTTCTGGTTGTCCAAAGTTTGTATTTACTCCTAGTGGCCTACTGGTTTTCAAATGCCATGATTCAGATTGTTTTCTGGAACGATGGCTCACATATGTTGCAAGGGTCTTTCTGGTTACTTTTGTGGATGAAGTTTCTGCAAATCACCTTCCGCAAAAGGAAGCCACCGAAGTTTTAAAGATGAACCCATCACAAACATATGGACATCACTGAACAAAAAGCTATGGCTATAACTTATAACTCACTTACATTTTTTTGTCCGTGTCCATGGTCCATACTTATTTTGTCTATACTTACTGTACTCTTACATTGTCTGGTAATCAAACAAATGACAACTTGAGGACTAAAAACCAGTCTTCAAACAAGCTGCACTGCTGCATCTTCCCCCACAGGTGGTGCATTGTTTTCAAGTGAAATCTGATCAACAAAGGTGTGTGCTTTCTGGAACTTTTGCTTTGTCTCATCCCACCCAAAGCTCAGAGTGACTGATCCCATTTTGGCCTCTGGGGTGTTGACGAAGATGTCTGTGTCAGTCATGACCCGCTGGTTGAAGGCCCTTGATGCCCGGAGCTTGGAGTATGTGAAAGCCAAGGGCAACAAGCCGCCTATGTTATGTTTCGTGTTGATTGAATGTTCTTTGTCATCTGTGACATTGTAAGAATAAATCGGCAAGGTAGTAGTAGTAGTAGTAGTAGTAGTAGTAGTAATAATAGTAAATTAATTATTGAGTTAATATCAAATCGTAGTCGGGTCATATCAATCGTATTGAACATCTGAGGCCATATGGGCGGGCCATACAACTCAAGATAATGCAGGCACTTGACCCCAATTTGTGCAAGTTGAAAGCAAGAACACTTGGTTGTAGAAACCTCTGTGGCCACCGGCCACTGCTGATAAGAGCAGTATGTGGGATTGAAGTGTGGGCTCTCTGTTTCAAAGTCTGTGGGAAATTGATTTGTGACCTGGAAATGCAGGGCTAGTTAAAGACTACTGGATGGGTGCTGCAAAATGGTTTTTTACTAAAGCTCTCTTTCTCTTCACCCAATGACTTGACGTTATGACTCGTATGCCGTATGACCGTATGACCGTATGACCGTATGACTGTATGACCGTATGACCGTGTGATGATCCTATCAGTGAGTGTCAATGTGACATGGCCTGGCCTTTTTTGGCCCTGCAGAAAAGCACCTGCAGACAAATAGATAGACCTTGCAATGCTGGAATACTTGTTCTTCTTCTGCTTCCCGAAGAAAGCAGAAACTGCCTGCTTTGCCTTGCCAAAGGCATTTCCAATGATGGTGGAAAACTTCAATCTTCCACCTTGGCCGTTTGAATGGATGGGAATGTCAACGGTATGGGAACTTGCCTAAGCAATTTACAGTGACCTCAGCGGAGGCCACCCAAAATTATAAAGGTAGCTTTGAAAGGGATCCGGGATCCTACCCAAAATGTATTGTAATTCAGGCCCAGATCTGTGGTATCGGCGTCGGTATCGGTATCGGCGGTATCGGCATCGGCGGTATCGGTATCAGTGTCAGCGGTATCAGTACTGCATCTGGGGGGGTTCCTGCAAATGCTTTCTGTACCCCTTGGCTTTTAACCCTAGCCATCACCAGAACTATGAAGATCCAAATGAAAATAAACGACTTGGTATATTTTGAGGTTCAAATTCTGCAATATTGGGATGGGGCCAACCATACCCTGGATACGACAGGATATGATAGAATGTTTGATGACATCAAGACATGGTTGCATATCATATGAACAGTCAGTATACAAAATAATTTGGGTTGGTGATCTGTATTACAACGACGGTACTGTATCCTAAGCCTAAGCCTATGTTTTTTGTTGTAAAGTGTCTGTACTGCGTTCTATTGCCAGTGTTTGTAACTTTGGCAGCATCATTCATCTGACAAGGCTTGCCAATACCAGTACAGTCAACACAGTTCAGATTGGCACCTACCCTGCAGCCTACGCTGAAAAAAACTCATGTCAAGATGAATTGGAACCATATGTGAATCATATGAAATTGCAAGGATTGAATGGCCAAGTTTCATCAGATAAATGATAAATGGTAACCGGGAAACCTGGCAAACTGGCGGTAAACCTGGCGAACTGGTGAACAGCAACTGATCTATCCTGATTTAGAAAAATATCATATCATATCAGTAACAGTATCAGTATCAGCATCCGTATCAAAAACAATATTTAGTACCAATACGAACTATCAGTGACTGATAGTCAGTATCAGTAGCATTGCTTAATAAACAGTTTTTATAATAAGTTATTGGTTGTGAACACCTGAGTTTTGCAGCCCACGGACTGGCATCTAGAGGTTCCACTTCGTCAGCGACGACCAAAGCCTGCTGGCCCAAAATCACCTGGTCATTCTTCCGCCGCTGCTCGTTGGCGGATCTGCGGCCCCTCCGATCGACCGCTGCCATGGGCCCACGCCATACGGCAGCAAGCTCAAAGTACTAGACTCCCAAATCATATCATCATATGATTTCAAAAAAAATATTAATCATATATTCAATCTACGTATTCCGTTCCAAACTAAAATCCTGACCCCATGGGCCATACCGAAAATTCTGGCAGCTTGCGCAAAAAAAACTAGATTCGGATTTAGATCATATCATCATATAAGATCAAATATCATGATTGGTCACAGTCTAAAATAATCTAATCTAATCTACCAATCTACTCCCACACCCAGTAACAATCACAAATGAAGTTAAGGGTTCCCTACTACCTATGTAATAGCCCTGGCGGTGACCGTTACTGGGTAGGGGGTAGAAGATCAGTAGATCAGTAGATACAGTAGATCCATTATCCACTCTCGATTTCTCAAGATTCAAGGCGACCTTGTGATTCCAAGATTTGTTAAGCCATGATTTGGTGGTCCCAACTGGGACGGAAGCCATGTGCCTCCATTTGAATCACTTGAACATCCATGATGCAGTATGCAGCCATGCCTGTTTTGCTGTAGCATTTTTGGGAGTTGCTTTGTTCTCGAAACAAACGTAGTTGCACCAAAACCTAAAAACAAATACTCGAGACCAACACCGCCAACACCAACATGGAATGGCAACTTGGGTTTCATCTTGACACTGGGAGTACTATCACAAATCTTCTACGAAACACTTCCCAAATGACAGTTGATTTTGCAAGAATGTTGGATGGACATGTTGCTTGGGATCCTAGCCAACCCCCCCCCATGAATCAAGCTAGTGGAATTGGGATGTGGGGAAGTAGCTGCTTGGATGCGAAGACTTTCGATTTTTCACCTCACCGATTCTGTGCGATCTGCCTTGGCAAAAGTATGGCACAGCTGTCCAAGCCAAGCGCCTTACCAAGCCCACTGTAACTACCAAAACTGCCACAACTCTTAATGTGATGAGCTCTCAAAATTCTAGGGAGCCATCCCTGTGGAACTACCTCCACTGTCATTGATGTGACTGGGGATAATGTAAAGCTTCTTCAAAAATTCAGTGAAAGTTGGATAGCTCTCAGGTGTTGACCCGCCAGTCACGTGATTCCATGTGATCATGTCCTGGTATTCGTAAAGAATCCTATCTGATTCCAACTGGGACTCCTTCACAAGATGGTCAACCACCATGGAACGAATGGCCGGATTCTGGTAGGTGGAAGCGCTCTTGAGGCTAATCTTCGTGGCCCCATCCTTCTTCACTGACTTCCCAGTGCCACCCATTGCTGAAAAGCGAAGTGACTGGAATCCTTCCACCTACTTGATCAAAAAAAATGTCTGCGTAGACCCGTTCGTAAATTTCCTGTAGGATGTTCCCAAGACCAATGATTGCAAAACAAATGTGTGTTTCTCTGACTGAAGGAGTTTTTTGATTAAATGATATACAGATATATGATATACAGCACAGAATGTGTGAAAGGATAGGGGGGTGTTAGAGGAAGCACAAGAAAATGATTTAAACACACAAAACACTTGGCCTATTAGCCTATAGCCTATAGCCTATATAGCCTATATTTCAACTAGCTAGTGGCTAGTGGTATTTAGTGGTATTTTGGGAGCTGTCATAATACCAGGCAACAGTAATAGTAATAGTAATAGTAATAGTAATAGTAAAAGTCTATAGTAGTAGTAGTAGGAGTAGTAGTTGTAGTAGTAGTAGTAGTAGTAGCAGTAGTAGCAGTAGTAGTAGTAGTAGTAGTAGAAGTAGTAGTTGTAGTAGTAGTAGTAGTAGCAGTAGTAATAGTAGTAGTAGTAGTAGTAGTAGTAGCAGTCATAGTCTCATAGCCAAAGTCCTGGTACTAGGACTAGTACTGTAGACAGAGCTTATAGTTTAGCCTAGAAACAAGACAGAAAAGCCTAGTAGTAGTCTATAGTCCAGACTCTAGAATAGAAGGGTACAGCCAGCCTTGTGAACTCCATCCCAAAATAAAAAGCCAAACTTACCCACAGTGAAGAACCAAATTCAATTTGAATCCAAACAATACAATGAGAAATTGAATTTCAGACTGACCACAGCTTTCAAAACCCAGCCCCACTGAGGAACCAAATTGAAATCTAGAGTTGGCCCCAGCTGTAAAAAGTTGGACCCAGTGGGGGACCAAATTGAAGTCCAGATTGAATCCAGCTGTCAAAAAACCAAGGCCTTCAAACCCAGATTAACACCAGCTGCCCAGTGAGGAACCAAACTAACCACAGCTGCCAAAACCCAGCCATAGTGAGGAACCAAACTAAGATCCAGATTGACCCCAGCTGTCAAAACCAAGTCCCAGTGAGGAACCAAATTGAAATCCAGATTGACCCCAGCTGTCAAAACCAAGTCCCAGTGAGGAACCAAACTGAAATCCAGATTGACCCAGCTGTCAAAACCAAATTAAAATCCAGATTGACCCCAACTGTCAAGACCAAGACCCAGTGAGGAACCAAATTGAAATCCAGATTGACCCTAGCTGTCAAAACCAAGACCCAGTCCAGATTGATCCCAGCTGTCAGAACCCAGCCCCAGTAGGAACCAAAAACCCAAGACCCAGTGTGGAACCAAACTGAAATCCAGATTGATGCCAGCTGCCAAAACCAGTGAGGAACCAAACTGAAATCCAGATTGACCCAGCTGCCAGAACCAGTGAGGAACCAAATTGAAATCCAGATTGACCCCAGCTGCCAGAACCAGTGAGGAACCAAATTGAAATCCAGATTGACCC